>KQ996424.1:125919-139910 GCA_001598015.1 Dorcoceras hygrometricum
ACATATCATATACATATAGACTGGGACTCAAGGACGTGGGGATCGACCAACTGAACTTCCACTCTGCCCAGCTTGGTTACCTGAAACTCCTGCAAATGGGCAACGCAGACCCAAACAAGACAAAAACAGGAAACAAGTATGAGGTCAAGCCTCAGTACGAAGAGCTATCAAAGCAGATAAACAAGCAACAAGCTATAAATCAATGCTATGAATGCATGAGGCTGTCAAAGGAAAGTAGTCAGCTAGACCGGTATAACAATCGGCAAATCATATCATGTCGTCTTTATACCACGGTCTATCAACCGGGAAATCATCAGTCCGTGATCATCGAGACCCGTCGGTCGTCACAGCCCAGTGGTAGCCTCTCAAATCTGGCAACACCACTCCGATGATAGCGTTGGACTGGTGCACAACACATCTGTTGGCCAGCTCCAACGTGGCTAGGGTCACCAATTAAATCTGTCAAGGCCCAATATGTATGCATGTATGCCAATCAATATCATTTCTCAATGCATACAATTTATGACACATGAAACAGGAACATAATTCAATCAATTCAAGTCAATTCAATATTCCAGATTTCACGTAAATCACCTAACAAGCATCTCACGAATTCATAGCCTGAAATATAAACACGTTCATGCGCTAACTGCTAAGGGCTGCTCAAATTCGTACCTCAATTGCTCAAAATACCTTAATCGGTTTCACAAGCAACGGCCAGCAACCAACTCAAGTTCACGGCCATTGAAACTTCACGGCAAAGCGCAACCAAAAATCCTGGAAACTGGATCTGTACAAGGTAGCTAATATCTTAGCTCAGACCTAACGTTCTCTCTCAAATACCCACGGCCAGAGCTAACCTCAAGTTCTAAATATTCACGCAGGTACTAACATACCAGAACAAAGCTCAAATCAACGAAAGAAAACTCACCCAAAGCTCACTCTAGGAAGAGTATGCGTGCAACCTACTGCCCGAACTCAGCAGATTCGCTCTCTCGTCTCAGCTCAAA
Organism: Dorcoceras hygrometricum; assembly: GCA_001598015.1. Lineage (NCBI taxonomy): Eukaryota > Viridiplantae > Streptophyta > Magnoliopsida > Lamiales > Gesneriaceae > Dorcoceras > Dorcoceras hygrometricum. The sequence goes on from KQ996424.1 coordinate 126,930, forward strand.
ACAGCCTCCAAGGTTGGTAGTAAAATAAAGGTCTTTTCAAGAGGTTTCCAACGCTACCAAGAACTCGAAAAACGGAGGTCGGAATCAACGGGAAATCGCGATAGAAAGAGGCGGTGAACAGTAGCTATTTCGAGGGTTTCGAGTTTGAGGATAAGAAATATCAGGTCTGAAATGCTCTAAGTGTAACTCAACACTTATATTTATATCCTCTACTCAATAAGCTACAAAACAAGTCAAACACCGACAAAAACAGAGTCCTACAACTCAAAATATCGCAACAACAGATTCCTCGCACAAAGCAAAGGCAAAACAGACCTCACGCTACACAATTCTCTCGCCAATCTCGCGCAAGCATAAAACGGCAGCGTTTCACCAAAACAGATCCCAGCGCTAAAGTTGCTCTCGCGCGCACTCCAAAACGACGGCGTATAGGCACCAGATCTCAGCGCTCAAACTCAAACAGATCTCAGCGCTCAAACACGCGCAAATGCACCAAACGACGTCGCATGAGCAAAAACAGATCCCTCACGCGAAACCCGATCTCTCGCTTGGCAACGCACAACAAAAAGACGCCGTAACGAGACCAGATCCCTCGAATGAACGCGATCACGTTCTTGCATGAGATTTGCTTACGTCACCCATGAGACCTGCTGACGTCACCAAATCCGAAATCACGAAGCACAACAAAAACATTTCCACGCCATTCCCGACAACCAGCTCTCTCCAAAACGGCACCGTTTTATCCAAATCTCACGGTGCTTTACGAAGCGCTAAGGAGAACAGATCTCACCAACAATACACGACCAGATCTCAGGAAACCATATTTCTCAACCAATTCAAACAGATTTCACCAAAATTCGAAATTCCAGAAATCTAAATTCTTAATTCTCGTGACTAATCTAACTCAAAATCCGATTAATCACTAATTAGAAATCTGAATCCTCACATGATTGGTGAACAAATGGTAAGTATCACAACTGATACTTGGACGTCCATCCAAATTATAAATTATATGGTGGTAACAGCTCACTTTTTAGATGGTGATTGGAAACTGCATAAAAGAATAATTAACTCACAAAAATACTAGTCACAACGGGGAAGAAATTTGTAAGATGGTTGAGGTTTGTTTGAGATAGTGGGGGATAGAAAAAGTCTTTTTAGTTGTAGTCGAGAATGCTTCTTCTAATAATGCAGCAATTGATTACTTGAAAAGAAGAATGAAAAGTGAAAATTCATTGTTGTTTGAAGGAAAATACTTGCACATGAGGTGTGTGTGTCATATACTCAACTTAATTGTGAAGGATGGGTTGAAAGAACTTGATTTTTCAATTAAAGCTATAAGAAATTTTGTTATTTATATCCATTCTTCCCCATAAAGGTTGAATAAGTTTAAGGAGTTCACTGTACTATCCAAGTTCTCTATCATGTCAACGGTATCAATGGATGCCAAAACAAGGTGGAATGCAACTTACAAAATGCTTGAAGTTGCATTAAAGTGCAGAAGAGTGTTCGAAAGGATTGAGGAAGAATGGTTTCCTTTTATAAATTATTTTCATGAAGAAGATGAAAAGGGTAAAAAAAGGTTGGGGCCTCCGGTTGCTGATGATTGGGAGAACGCAAAGGCTTTTGTACACTTTCTGAAAAAGTTTTATGATGCGACTTTGGAGCTTAGTCATCAAAGAGTACTACCTTCCAATTGATTTATCAATCATTGATTGCACTACAACTTGAGATTGGGAGAAAGAGACTTGATAAGATCCAACTCTTAAGAAGGTAGCACATGCGATGAAGTTAAAGTTTGATAAGTATTGGGGAATTGGGATAATATGAACCCATCGATATTTATTGCCAATGTTTTGGACCCAAGGTAAACTTCAGATGATAAAAGTCAGCATAAAAAAATTTGGAGGTACTGCTACAAGGATCCAAGAGTTTGTTAATGAGGTGAAACTAGAGTTGGTAAATTTGTGGATGGAGTACAAGGGCTTAAATGATATGTTGAATATTGAGAGCCAAAGTATGCAATTAGAACGTGATGGTGGAGGCGCTGGTACGAGTAGCGCTGGTGGTGGTCTTTATGATGAGTTGTTTGATGATGTGGATGCACAAAATGAGGAAGAACAGCTTCTAGAAATATCCAATGAATTAGATAAATATCTAGCCGACGAGATTGAAAAGCGATCTAATCAATATTTCAATTCTTTGGAATGGTGGAAAGGAAACGAAAGTAGATATCCAATTATTTCAATAATTTCAAAAGATATTTTTGCAAGTCCAAACTCAACCGTCGCTAGCGAGGCTGCTTTTAGCTTGGGAAAAATAGTCGTGGATCCTTTTAGGAGCTGATTGAGTCCTAAAATGGTAGAGGCATTGGTGTGCACCCGTGATTGGTTAAGAGCTGAAGACTTTAGCTTTTGAAAATATCCAACACATGATGACCTTGAATTATATAAAGAAATTGAAGAAATCGAAAAAAGTAAGAGTTTTTTTAATCTAAGTTTAAACGTATATAATTTTTGTTAATCTAACATTATCTGTTATATTCTTTACAGCTGCAAATGCAATTCAAGATCGTGTCAAAACTTCATCTCCTGCCTCCATTTTGGTCTGACTTAGAAACTAAGAAAGAAAGACTATATTTATATGTGTCTGCAATGCTTGCGACTATGGAGTCGTACACTGATGACATTGATCTTCCTTCTTCGGCGGAGGAAGACGATGAGGAGCAGCTGGAGTTCAATGAGACAAACAAACTGCCAAGTAGACAGACTAGAAGCTCCACAAAGCATCTTGATATTGTTGTCAGTGAAAAAGAGTTGAAGAAACGAGAAAAATTGTGATTCGTGGGGTTCAAATTTGTTCAATTAAAACAATTGTGTTTGTTATGATTTCGCTAAAATCGGTATTTTTTCTATATCGCACCAGTTTTTCGGTAATCGATACTGTACTGATATCATTTTTTTTCTCGGAATACCGATTTTTCGGTATACCAAAAAATCGATATAAGATCGGTAAGATTTTTTCAATACCACATTTTTCGGTAAAGTAAACAGTTTACTTTGGAAAATCGATATACCGTACCGAACCAACCTAATTCTACGTCATCAAATTCTTGATAACCTAAAATGATATATTATGTACCTAAGTTTTTAAACATAAAATTAGTATCATCATGACTTAATTTTGAATGTAAGTATACAGAATCGAGGTCCAAATCAATTTGAACATTTAGATTTTGTAATTTTTTGTGGACCCGGAAATTACCCTTTTAAGCAAGAAATATTTGCAATAATAAGGTTCAAAAGATAAATCAATTTAATAGATGTAAATCTTATTTGATTGGTATATACAAAGCAAAGCTTTGCAATCAGACAAATCTAATACAAACCGATCGACACATCGGACAAGAGACATTCTTCAACAGCCAAGCAAATATACACTGCGCATGGAACACGTGCGCGCAAGGCGTCTCCACTATCTCCACACCATCGCCGAATCTCTGTAAGCACACGGGGCATTCCTCCATTTTCAACTCCGAAGCTCTGCACACCTTCATCTCCACTCTCGGCCTCACCTCGTACAATCCCTTGGGCTCATCATCTCTGATGGCTTTCAGGCATCTGTGATGGCAGATCTTCATACGAGATTTCATCGATCTCAGTATATCCAGAACCTCGTTTTCATACGCCACCTTCCAAATCTCGTCGCAGTTGGATAATTCTTCCATTTCTTGGTTTTCCGAAGCTATTCCGTCCTCGGGATTGTTCTGGTAGCACTCGTGGAATATGTACTGCTTCTCTATTTCGTTCTCGTAGATCTCTTGCCAATAATCGTCGTCGTCGGAGCCGACCTGGGTGAAGTCCAGTGTCTTGGTTCTGTAAATCTCGACCACGATCACGGGTCTGGTCCCCTCCCCGCGGGTAGTTGCTCGTCTGAAACGGAAACCGGTGAGTATCAAATCGGATATGTTTTTGGCGAGCGCTTCGATTTCCTCCGGCGGGAACATCTTGGGGTATGATATTAGCAGGCGGGATAATGTCCTGATGTAGCAATGGCAGGACAAGTAGACGGGATCGAACGGGATTAAGATCGGGACCATTGAGAAGCCATTGCTGATCACGCCATTCTGGCCTTGTTTGATCGTATGCTCGTAGATTCTGAGGAAGAAGAAACCGTTGGAGTTTGAATTGGTTTTCTTGGGAAGAACTTCGTTCCACTTGAATACACGGAGTTTCAGGCCATTGATTTCTTCGGATATAAGCACCATAGCTACGATCGCCTGTGGGATTCGGCTGGAAATGGTGAAGAATCGGGGAAATCACGACCTGAATATATACACATGTTCTGAAATTGTTTCGTGGAGAAAAGATGGCGGCGGTGACGGCTTTGCTAGGGTTTGTTGTGTGTTCCTTGCCACCGGGTCGACTTGGCCCGTATTATTTCCGGGTCGGACTTAGGTTATATTAAATGACCATTTCCCTATGTCATAATTATAATTATATGGTGTAAACTGTGAAAGAGTCTTCTTGTGTAGTTTGGGTTAAATCTAATATTTCATCTTTCCAATTATATCAAAGACAAAGTAACAAAATACATAAACTTGGGACTTATGGAGTATCGGACTCGGAGGTTTAGGTTATATTTTTAGTGCTAATAAGTTTTGCTATTTATCACCTACTTCTCTCTTTCCTGATGGCATATTCCATTGAAGCACCATGACAACTCTAATATATAACAGACAACGATAGCTCTAGATTGCTTGCGGGTCACTTTGTATATTAAAAATATAAAACATAATTTTCATGGCTAAACTTTATTACTAAAAATAGTAGAGGATCATCCATTAATTAATAAGTAAATATTAAATATATGTATCTAATGCATTGATGAATAAAAATTGTATTCAATGTTAAATAGGAAAATAACATAAATTTACATTTTTGTCCTTTTAAATCTTTAAACAGTTTGGCCAAAAAAATATTGATACGAGAGGACTCGTTTTTTTGCATGAATTATGCCTTTAAAAAATCAAATTTTTAATGTTAAAGAAATATCATATTAAATATAATTTAATGTATAAGTATGGAGTACACAGATTCCATATACACATTAAATAATCGAGTATGAAGGTACGAGGATTCAGTGACTGAGAGTTTCAATTCATCAATATTACCGTTGGATTTCGAGCCTATAAATACCAAGAGATTTGAAGATTTGAAGTTATGTACGTCATAATTTAAACAAGAACAAGTTTGAAGTGTTTAAAAGCTAAGTTGTTTCAACTCTCTATCAGTACACATTGTTTGTGGTTATTCACCTCAGCTGAATCAGCTCAGACTTAAGCTTACATATAAAAACATTAACTACAGCGTTATTTGGAACTAACAGAGTCTATTCTGTTAAGTAGGGAGTACTAGAGTTCAGTTCAACAGAGAGCTGTTTGATTAGATTTTGTCAAATCGTGTAATTAAATAAAAGTCTTCTAGTGAAAATTCTTTCAGCTTGCAAGTAGGGAAGACATCGAAACTTAGACTTCGAACTTTCAAATATAAATCTCTTTTATCATATCTATTTATTTATGTAAACTAACAGAGCCTATTCAGTTAAGTATCAGTGCTAGGAACTTAGTTCAGCACAGAGCTTAGATGATTAGATTTGGCTAAATCGTGTAATAAAATAAAATTCTTCTAGTGAAATGCTTCCAACTTGAAAAAAGGAAAGACATGGAAACTTAGACTTCGAACTTCAAAAAACAAATCTAATTTCTCATAGCTATTTATTTATGTAAACCAGAGTCTATTCTGTTAAGTATGAGAATACTAGGAGTTCCGGTCAGCAGAGAGCTGGGTTTATTATTTTTGATTAAATCGTGTAATCAAATAAAAGTCTTTTAGTGAAATTGCTTGGAAGAAGAGAAGATATGAAGACTTAGACTTCGAACTTCAAAAAACAAATCTCTTTTCTCATATCTATTTATTTGTTGTATATTAAATTTCCAGATAGATCGAGCTGTTTTCTACGCAATGTTATTGTAGCTCGAGATATCAACTCGGACTGATACTGAAGCGTAGCTGATATCTAAGTTGGCCTTAACCAAATCATATTTCGAAAGAAATTTCAAAGAGTTTATTTATCCCATTCTAAATTCTATTTTCCGATCCAACACAAATCGTCCGAGTTCGTCACCCGAATTACTTATCTCGTACAGATTGGACATCAATATCCTAATGAGGTTAGGATCCAAGTTACATAAAAACGATTTAACAAGCAATGAGGATTTTTGTCTCTTCCGACATATACCGGTGTTCTTATTTCTGCAATTTAAATCATGAGGATTATTTATTTTTTTGTGTTAAGTAAATTTCAGTAATAGTATAAGTACATTTTATCTTATACATAATCTAAGATAATATTTTTGTAAGATCGAGCGCTTGCCGCTTTACCAAAAGTTATAGCTGGTGGTAACGATGCAACTCCAATATTTTAAACCGTATAGCAACACAAACGCCATAGTTCGATCGCTCTACCTAGTAGGGGCAATTATAATCCTCCTCCCAATAATTACACTTCTTGCAATCAATCGGATCGAACCCGTGACCTTGACTCTGATACCAATTGTTGGAACGAGCGCTTGCCGCTTTACCAAAATCTATAGCTGATGGTAACGTTGCAACTCCAATCTTTTAAACTGTATAGCAACACAAGCGCCACGGTCGATCGCTCTACCTAGCAGGGACAATTATTGCACCCTAACAATTTTTATTCTCATTAATTAATATTAGAATATTGTAACCGAAATTAAAATATATTTGTTTATATATGTCACTAATCGGTAAAGTTAATAACAGTTCCATTCATACAATATATCTAGTGCAATTATAAAAATCAAGATGATGGTAGAATATTGTATCCTTCTTTATTGTTATCTCACTTTGTATAGACATCTTGTTCATGATAATAATTAAAAGTTAAACACATTTAATCACATTATTATATAGAAAAAACTTTAAGAACTTATCCAAACATTTGTATTTATTTAAAATTAATCATTTAAATTAGTGTCCATTCCTCTCAATAGTTTATATACTGGTTTTTGTTTAATATATTTTGTAACAAGCATGAATACAAGCAAGTGGAATACGATTTGGACACAGGTAATAAAAGTATAATATCAGGGATATTACGAGCATTAATTTTAGTATATTGATAATTATTAAGATTCTTTTCCATATTCACACACACCTTTAAGAAAATATTTGGTCCAAGTAATCTCTAAGAACGATTATTAGGAAACATTGTATACGAATTAATTTGTATTCAATGCATGAAATTCATGTTGCACATGTTTGAGCATTCCCACACTCCCATAAATAGCTGAACTTATCTTACTTTTTTACAACACCCTTCAACGAATTCAATTATAGTCACTTTATTATTTATTCTCAGGTGAAAAATGGAGAAAATGAAGGTGGCAACTCTTATACTCGCTCTTGTTTTCGTCTCCTCCTTGTTTGAAACAACCTTTGCTCAGGGTGGATCGCCTTTTTGCAATTCAAAATGCGCAGTTAGGTGTTCCAAGGCACATCTACAGAAAAGGTGTCTCAAATATTGTGGAATTTGCTGTGAAAAGTGTAACTGTGTGCCGTCAGGTACTTATGGAAACAAGGACGAATGTCCTTGTTACAGGGATATGAAGAATTCGCGGGGTGGATCTAAGTGTCCTTGAGTTAACACGGAGCATATTTATATATGATATATCTGTATGAATATTGATCGATGTTATGCAAGAATATTCATATATGATATTTTTCAAATATATAATTTCTTCGATCATATATCATACATCAAATTCTCTCGTTCTAAAAAATACATGTGAGCATATATCATGAAACATTCTTGTTATTGTTGACTATATTTTAATAGGAGAATATTTTGAGAATTGCAAGAACGAAGAAGACCAAAAAGATAACAAAAAAAGTTAAAAAAAAAATTGGCAACAAGTAAACGTACTCGTAAAACCTTTTCTGAATCTGAACTCAAGATAAGAATTGCATTGAGAAATTTAAGCTAATAATATTGCAATTACGAAGATGATTATATCAAGATATATATCTCTATATATTAAAAAAGTTTTCATGTTATGAGAGAAAACAAGAGGAATAGATAGACAAAAAATTCTAATTAAATAAAAGTATATATATATTAAATTTTATATAGATGCAGATCGTGTGAAATAACGTCAATAAAAAAAACCGTGTTTGATTGTGCTTTGAATTGATTGTAAACTTTTGTACCATCTGACGTAAATATATTAATTTGGATAATAGCATTCCTTGTAGAATAATATATTTTATGATTTTCTATAAAGTATTGTAACAGAAAATGAGAAACTGATGGGAAAGATGAAATAGAAGAGCATCAATCGAATTTATTATAATAAAAATATTATATAACACTAACGATAAATGCTTGTCAAACAAAAAGATATCATCTGACGTGGTAGCGAAGAAGTTATAAAATATTTTGAAATCAGTTTTTAAAAAAAATTAGCAAAGGAGTTCATTAACCCCACCCCCGCCCCCTCTGAACTTCCAAGCATGTTTTCCGATCCTAATAGATCTGTTTTTGTCTGATCTGATTCTTTTTCATATGATCTTCCTAGATCTGATCTGTTTCCTTCTCTAATATGCTCAGCTCTTATCTGATCTAATATGTTCTGCTCTTCTTATCTGATCTGCTCTTACTCTCATCTGATATGATCCCATCTAGTTTGATCTGTTCTATTCTTCTCAACTGAGCTGTTCTGATCTGATCGGAGTCTTTAATTTGATATGAACCGTTCTTCTCAAATGATCTCAACTCTTTGCTTATTTTGTCCAACTGATTTGATCCGAGTTATATTCTGTTTCTAACTTGAGCATTCAAGTAAAACTCATTAGAAACACAACACCAAGATTTGTCTTCATCAAATTTAGAATCCATCTGTGTTTCCAGATCCAACAGTTAGTCAACTCAATTGGACACAGTCAACTATAAAGATCAGATCAGCACGGAACATATCAGATCAACTAGAACAGAACAACTAAGAATACAAAGTCTATTCTGTTAAGTATGGGAGTACTAGAGTTCAGTTCAGTAGAGGCCAAAGAGCTGGTTGATTCGATTTTGTTAAATCGTGTAATTAAATAAAAGAATTTTAGTGAAAATTTCTTCCAGCTTGCAAATAGGAAAGACATCGAAACTTAGACTTCGAACTTCCCAAAACAAATCCCTTTTCTCACATCTATTTATTTATGTAAACTAACAGAGTCTATTCAGTTAAGTATCAGTGTACTAGGAGTTTAGTTCAACAGAGAACTGAGATGATTAGATTTGGCTAAATCGTGTAAGAAAATAAAATTCTTCTAGTGAAATTCTTCCAACTTGAAAAAATGAAAGACATGGAAACTTAGACTTCGAACTTCAAGAAACAAATCTAATTTCTCATAGCTATTTATTTATGTAAACTAACGGAGTCTATTCTGTTAAGTATGATAATACTAGGAGTTCAGTTCAGCAGAGAGCTGGGTTGATTATTTTTGGTTAAATCGTGTAATCAAATAAAAGTCTTTTAGTGAAATTGCTTGGAAGAAGAGAAGATATGAAGACTTAGACTTCGAACTTCCAAAAACAAATCTCTTTTCTCATATCTATTTATTCGTTGTATATTAAATTTCTTGATAGATCGAGCTGTTTTCTACGTAATGTTATTGTAGCTCGAGATATCAACTCGGACCGAGACTGAAGCGTAGCTGATATCTAAGTTGGCCTTAACCAAATCATATTTCGAAAGAAATTTCAAAGAGTTTATTTATCCCATTCTAAATTCTATTTTCCGATCCAACACAAATCGTCCGAGTTCGTCACCCGAATTACTTATCTCGTACAGATTGGACATCAATATCCTAATGAGGTTAGGATCCAAGTTACATAAAAACGATTTAACAAGCAATGAGGATTTTTGTCTCTTCCGACATATACCGGTGTTCTTATTTCTGCAATTTAAATCATGAGGATTATTTATTTTTTTGTGTTAAGTAAATTTCAGTAGTATAAGTACATTTTATCTTATACATAATCTAAGATAATATTTTTGTAAGATCGAGCGCTTGCCGCTTTACCAAAAATTATAGCTGGTGGTAACGATGCAACTCCAATATTTTAAACCGTATAGCAACACAAACGCCATAGTTCGATCGCTCTACCTAGTAGGGGCAATTATAATCCTCCTCCCAATAATTACACTCCTTGCAATCAATCGGATCGAACCCGTGACCTTGACTCTGATACCAATTGTTGGAACGAGCGCTTGCCGCTTTACCAAAATCTATAGCTGATGGTAACGTTGCAACTCCAATCTTTTAAACTGTATAGCAACACAAGCGCCACGGTCGATCGCTCTACCTAGCAGGGACAATTATTGCACCCTAACAATTTTTATTCTCATTAATTAATATTAGAATATTGTAACCGAAATTAAAATATATTTGTTTATATATGTCACTAATCGGTAAAGTTAATAACAGTTCCATTCATACAATATATCTAGTGCAATTATAAAAATCAAGATGATGGTAGAATATTGTATCCTTCTTTATTGTTATCTCACTGTGTATAGACATCTTGTTCATGATAATAATTAAAAGTTAAACACATTTAATCACATTATTATATAGAAAAAACTTTAAGAACTTATCCAAACATTTGTATTTATTTAAAATTAATCATTTAAATTAGTGTCCATTCCTCTCAATAGTTTATATACTGGTTTTTGTTTAATATATTTTGTAACAAGCATGAATACAAGCAAGTGGAATACGATTTGGACACAGGTAATAAAAGTATAATATCAGGGATATTACGAGCATTAATTTTAGTATATTGATAATTATTAAGATTCTTTTCCATATTCACACACACCTTTAAGAAAATATTTGGTCCAAGTAATCTCTAAGAACGATTATTAGGAAACATTGTATACGAATTAATTTGTATTCAATGCATGAAATTCATGTTGCACATGTTTGAGCATTCCCACACTCCCATAAATAGCTGAACTTATCTTACTTTTTTACAACACCCTTCAACGAATTCAATTATAGTCACTTTATTATTTATTCTCAGGTGAAAAATGGAGAAAATGAAGGTGGCAACTCTTATACTCGCTCTTGTTTTCGTCTCCTCCTTGTTTGAAACAACCTTTGCTCAGGGTGGATCGCCTTTTTGCAATTCAAAATGCGCAGTTAGGTGTTCCAAGGCACATCTACAGAAAAGGTGTCTCAAATATTGTGGAATTTGCTGTGAAAAGTGTAACTGTGTGCCGTCAGGTACTTATGGAAACAAGGACGAATGTCCTTGTTACAGGGATATGAAGAATTCGCGGGGTGGATCTAAGTGTCCTTGAGTTAACACGGAGCATATTTATATATGATATATCTGTATGAATATTGATCGATGTTATGCAAGAATATTCATATATGATATTTTTCAAATATATAATTTCTTCGATCATATATCATACATCAAATTCTCTCGTTCTAAAAAATACATGTGAGCATATATCATGAAACATTCTTGTTATTGTTGACTATATTTTAATAGGAGAATATTTTGAGAATTGCAAGAACGAAGAAGACCAAAAAGATAACAAAAAAAGTTAAAAAAAAAATTGGCAACAAGTAAACGTACTCGTAAAACCTTTTCTGAATCTGAACTCAAGATAAGAATTGCATTGAGAAATTTAAGCTAATAATATTGCAATTACGAAGATGATTATATCAAGATATATATCTCTATATATTAAAAAAGTTTTCATGTTATGAGAGAAAACAAGAGGAATAGATAGACAAAAAAATTCTAATTAAATAAAAGTGTATATATATATTAAATTTTATATAGATGCAGATCGTGTGAAATAATCGTCAATAAAAAGAACCGTGTTTGATTGTGCTTTGAATTGATATAAACTTTTGTACCTTCTCGTAATATATTAATTTGGATAATAGCATTCCGAGTTGAATAATATATTTTTATGATTTTCTATAAAGTATTTTTAATATAAACTGAGAAACTGAGGGGAAAGATGAAAGAGAAGAGCATCAATCGAATTTATTATAATAAAAATATTATATAACACTAAACGATAAATGCTTGTCAAACAAAAAGATATCATCGGACGTGGTAGCGAAGAAGTTGTGTGTATACACTCTTAACACTCCAATTTTTCTACTTCCACCCCCTCCTCCATCTCATCATTATTCTACATATATAACATTCATGTACGAACGGAGAGTGATACACTCTTAACACTCCAATTTTGACATTCAATGTCACTTCTTACAAATTACATCCACTTAATATAGCCTCTTTGTATATAAATTTGTTGGATAGATTTAAGCGAGACCCTCTGTTAACGTGCAATGATTAGTTATAAGATCAATAACCAGTGCTAGAGGGTGTAACTAGATCGAATGACAAGACGCGGGATTCAGCCAGAATTGAAGCCGGGTTCGCAAAGATCAAGCTGGTTTCAGCTGAAAGTTGAAACCAGCCCGATATAAGGCGAGCGCTAAACATGCCAGTTCCAGCTGGAAGACTAGAACCAGCTCGACACTTCGACCGAACGATCTGGTTAACTTTGTTGGGGAACCGGATCCGCCCCCCGGTCAGGCAGCGGAAGAACAAAAATTACAGACACCGGGAGGCGATCAATACGAAGAACAGTTCTATATGTATCAACATACATAGGGTGTTTAGCAAGTTACCTGTCTGGCACTTGTGCCTGGCTCCAACCGGTGTTTCAAGAACCCGGCGCTTCTCGGTAGATTGCTGTAGATTCGCCAATCCGGTCCACGACCAGATCCGAGACTCCTTCGTCAGACTGCACTAGAAGTCCTGACGAGATCAGCACGATCGGATTCTCCTCGAAAAACTAGGCCGGAA
>KQ996424.1:143315-154316 GCA_001598015.1 Dorcoceras hygrometricum
TATAGACATATACATATATATATATATATATATATAATATATATATCAACTGGTCACTTCAAAAAATATTTCAAATATTAAATTTATATATAGAATTTGAACAACAGCTAATTACAACAGATATCCAAAGCATGAGACAAATATATATATATATATATATAGACATATACATATATATATATATATATATATAATATATATATCAACTGGTCACTTCAAAAAATATTTCAAATATTAAATTTATATATAGAATTTGAACAACAGCTAATTACAACAGTTATCCAAAGCATGAGTCATAGTATTCTTTTTTTTATTCGTATTTCTATTATTCAACAACGTAAAAACAATTAATCATTTGGTATAATATATTATATTATGGATATAAGTTTTTTAACAATCACTTAAATAATTTTGAAATAACAAAATGCACCAATCGAACATCTTGATTAAAAATATTATTACTAAAAAATGAATGTTCGTTCACGGAATCTCAAAGTCCGCAAGCATTGTTCTAGCAGCCTCTTACGAGTTCGATTACGACACTCAGCTAAACCATTTTGCTAAGGTGATCTAGTAGCAGATAAATCATGTCTAATTCCGTTATTATCAAAATAGGAGGATAATGTTTTATTTAAAACTCGGTATCCCGATCACTCCTTGACAGAAACAGAATTCTCGTTTTGAATACGTTTTAAGATTTTTATCAGTTGGTCCCTAGTCTGATTCTTTGTTTTCAAAAATATTATCCATGTGAAACTAGCATAATCATTGGTTATAACTAAGGTATGCCTCATTCCCCCTAAACTAATTACGAGTATGGAATCAAATAAATCCATATGCAACAGCTCAATGCTTCGAGAAGAAAAGTTACAAACTTTGTTTTTAAAAGTGGATGTTACTTGATTTTCAAGTTGACAAGCAGAACAAATTTTATCTTTTGTAGAAATCCATTTTACACAGAAGGTGACCAAATCATGCTTACATAGATTGGATATTGTTTTTAAAATTAATGTGATTCATGCTCTTATGCCACAGCCAAGATCTAGAACTATCAGCAAGTAAACATGTAGGTTCAACTACCAACTGTTCTGACCAGTTCACCTTATATCCTTATAGGTGTGTCCTGATCTGTTTAGTTCTCCAATCTTTTAGCTCTTATCCAATCTGATATGTTATGCTCTTCTTATATGATCTGCTCTTACTCTCATCTGATCTGATCCCATCTAATCTGATCAATTCCGCTCTTCTCAACTGAGCTACTCTGATCTGATCAGAGTCTTTAATCTGATCTGAATTGTTCTTTTTAACTAAGCTCAGCTCTTTGCTTATACTGTCCAACTGATCTGATCTGAGCTCTGTTCAGTTCCTAACTTGATCTGTGCATTCAAGTAAACTCGTTAGAAATATAACAACAAGGTTCGTGTTCATCAAAATTATGATCATATGTTTCTAGATCCAACACACAGTCAACTCAACTGAAAACAGTCAACTGTAAAGATCAGATCAGCACGTAACAAATCAGACAACTAGAACAGAACAACTAAGAACATAAAAGCTCAAGGAACAAGAGAACTGTAGGATCGAGCGTCTGCCGCTTTACCAAAAGCTATAGCTGGTGGTAATGGTGCAACTCCAATCTTTTAAACCGTATAGCAACACAAGCGCCACGGTTCGATCGCTCTACCTAGCAGGGGCAATTATTGCACTCCAACAAGAACATAATTCAAAAGCAGGTAGATCAAATGTAGTTGAACAAGAGCAAATATGTTTAAGAGCAGTTGTACAAGATCATATTAGATCTCAGTTGAAACTGCTTAAATAGTTCAGCATGCTATAAAGAACAAAGTATTGCAACGCATTAAAGAGAACAGATCAACTGAAAATAAGTATAAAAATTTGACCTTAAAGAGCATTTATAGTTGTTGGATAAAGTAAAGCAACAATCAGAATGTTAATAGTAATGTTGAGTACGAGGATTGCACCAGGCTTAAAAATAGGAGCATTTAATGCATAAGTATGTTGTACAAAGATGCATTAAATGCTCTAGGCTGTATTATATTATGGATATAAGTTTTTTAACAATCACTTAAATAATTTTGAAATAACAAAATGCACCAATCGAACATCTTGATTAAAAATATTATTACTAAAAAATGAATGTTCGTTCACGGAATCTCAAAGTCCGCAAGCATTGTTCTAGCAAGTATCCCTGAATCAGCAAGCAATGTTTTAGCAGTCTCTTTAAGAGTTCGATTATGATGCCCAGTTAAACCATTATGCTGAGGTGATCTACCTGCATATAACTTATGCCAAATTACGTTATTATTAAGATAGGAGGATAATTTTTTATTTAAAAACTCAGTACTACGATCACTCATAATCCGATTGACAGAAACAAATTTCTCTTTTTTGAATATGTTTTAAGATTTTTATCGACTGCTCTTCAATCTTATTTTTTGTTTTCAAAAAATATTATCCATGTGAACATGTAGTTATCATCTATTATAACAAAGTTATACCTCATCCCCCCTAAGCCCATTATGGGTATATGATCGAATAAATCCATATGCAACAGCTCAAGGCTTCGGGAAGAAGAGTTATAAACCTTGTGTTGGATCTGGAAATAGATCAGATCTTTGATGAACAAAAAACTTGTTATTATGTTTCTAATCTGTTTACTTGAGTGCGCAGATATTTCTGGATGCAGATCAAAACACATTAGAGCTATCAATAACAATACAATATAGAAGAAGAACTGAGCTCAATTGATAAGAGCAATGATCAGTACAAAAGTTGGGAAGAAAATTTCAGTTCAGAGAGCAAGAGCATTTTAGATCATTTGAAGAGCAAAGCGTAATAGTTCAGAGTAGAACATAACAAATCAGCTCACTTGATAAGAATATGTTCAGATCATATCAGATGACGAGTTCAGATCAGATCATATATATACATATGAGATTATCTTATAGCATAACAGAGAACATCCGATCAGTGCAGCTCAGTTAAAGAGAGAGGGAAGGAGAACAAATCATAGTGCATAAAAGAAGAGCAGAACAGAGCCAACAGAACAGAACATATCAGAAATGGAGTTCGATCACTACAGGCTATCAGCTAAGGTGAACAAATCAGTTTGAGCATTATTATTGTGGACTAAACATAAGCAGTTCAAACTGATTTTCCGTATATGAAAATGATCAGTCCAGAAAAGTCAAAGATAATAAATAACCTCAACTACTCATGTACGAAGAAAGGACGACAAGTACATAGAGTCGGGATTCTTAGAAGACTTTTTGCAATGGATAGAAACTTGTGAATGTTCATATCAGAACAGAGGCTATAAATACAAGACTGAACTGATGTGAGAAAAAATAAGCTGTGTGTGTGCATATAGTGCAAGTTCGGACGAGAAAAGAAGAAATCAGTTGTGCACCAGCAGACGTCATCATAATGTCCTGAAAAAATCAAGTAGGAAGACGACTGTGTGAGGTTACATTCGAGTATTTACACTATATCAGGATTATCTCTCACACACACACATTCACTCACATGTAGGAGAGTTGAACGAAATAAATTAGATGAGTGAATGTCAATCAAATACACAAATGTTTTCTTGACACGAAGATGTTAAACTTATTGTTTGTAGTCTTCACAGAAAGAAATTAAACATATGCAATTAGAGTCTAAGAGTCTCAGTTTGGTCATTGTGATAAGTCTCATCTGAGGTGGGTTTGTACAACCTGTTGTATAAATTGGATCCTTCTAGTTTGGAAGAAGAAGAGACGTAGAAGTGATGACTTCGAACTTTCATAAACAAATCTGATGAGTCTTTACTGCTTTGTCTCATACATGTTTAAACTGTTTTAAATTCAATTTTCAGATAGTATGTCGAACATCTTTCGATTGGTATTTCTAACAAAATTCAATATACTTCTCGGTGCTCAACATCTTTCGAGAGCCCAAAGCTATTGCAGCTCTCTTCTTTTTCAGATCGTGGTCTGGCAGTACGTGCTATCTCGTGAATTTTGAAACGTTGTTACTTAAATGTGCATTGTATCTTTTCCGTGTTTTCCCCCCGTGCGACGCGATCTAATATTTTTTCGTCCTCAGTTTGGTCTTAAAAGTCTATCTTACTTTCTTTCCAATCTGACAAGTAGAACAAATTTTATCTTTTGCAAAATCCATTTTAGACAGATCGTTGACCAAATAAACTTACACAGACTGACAATGGTGTTAAAATTAATGTGATTCATGCGCTTACGCCACAACCAAGATCTATAACTATTAGAAAATAAGCATGTAGATTCTTCAGTTACGAGCTGATCTGACCAGTTCACTTTATAGGTGTTTCTAGCTCTGTATCCAGTTGACCTGGGCTCTGAGTTGTGTAAATATGTTTGTGAAAATTAACCCACAAATAGAATGTATTTAATGATCATGTTACTATGAACAATCTTACTCTTGTCTATTGTGTAACCTCTCGAATTGTCACTGAAAGTGATCTTAGGTCCGCTGGTCTGTTTGACATATGTTAGCAGCTTGGGATCACCCGTCATATCTCTCGGCCCCGCTAAGCTACAATGAGAAAATAAATTTTTGGTACCCAATTCTATTTGGGTCATAAATTGGATTAGCCCTTTCGGGATCCACACTTGAATCACTCTAAAAGTTCTTCCACTATGTGCATCCTGAAAAGTACGTTCATAACCAGTGCGTGAACTAGAGAGATTTTGTTTTACACCATGACCAATGGAATTGTTTCGAAGAAGGCATAACTCGAAGAAGGCGTTCCACTGCCGATGTTGTTTGGCCTTCTTTGAGTTACGCCTTTGCTGGTTCAGATCAGGACAACTTGAATTGGAGCTCAACCAAATCTTGTTCAACCTCTTCTTTAGCTAGCTAGGCCTGAAACTCTCTGGCTCAACATATCCTATTCCACGCTTCCCGTTTGGATTGAGTTGAGCCACGGTATGGTCATCGTGCTTAACAGACTCAAGAAAATCATGTGTCCACTAGCTTTGAAAAAGTTCATCATTTTGAACTTATCATTAGCCATACTCGACTGAGGACTAGTTTCACTTGAGGTTCTTTACCATTGTTGAAGCCCAAGCATAATTTATCATTAACTGGGTTTTGGAGCTTATGCAGCTTGGCCAGGGAAAAATAAGACTTTGTCCAGGAGTGTACTAACTATTCAATATTTAATTTTCTATAAACATCTCCTCAGACTCATTTAGTTTTTCATTTTCAGTTATCATCTTACTAAACTGCGTCTTAAGACTGTCTAATTCCACAAGTTGAGAACAACTTATTTCATATGATTTGTCTACAAAATCTTGTTTTTAGCCTTAACTTTCTCAAGTGTTTGTGATAGTTTCTTGTACTCATGGACCATCTCATTGACTGCTGAGATTAATTCCTCACGTTTAAACTCAGTGTTAGATAAATTAAATACCTCTTTATTGTCGCCAGTCATCGGAAAGTTCATTTCCTCCTTCTCACTTTTGCTTGAGAACCTGCTCGAGGTGGTCTCTTTTGAATCAGAGTCCGCCCACTTGCTCTGTTTCTATTATACAACAAGAACCTTCTGGTCACGTTTCTTCCTAAATGACCTCTTTTCATTCTTCACTCGCCTCTGATCTGATGACTTCTTCTCATATTTCTTTGTCTTGGTGCACTTAGCTATGAAGTGACCAATCCTACAATAGTTAAAATAATATAAATCAGTCGTGGTATGTTCTGATTTATGAGCTTTATTTGAAAAGGATGGAGTTTGAGTATTTTTTATAAATTCCCAAACTTCTTTATGAAGAGGGACATTGTCACTCACCGAAATCGAGACTCATGACATCGGCAATATTAAACAATTTAAAATTGTAAAACATTAAGTCATCATAGCATAGCTCAAACCAGTCTATTACATATCCAAAATAATAGTGTTTTACATCGCAAATCAGAAAAATAGCGGAAGCGAAAAATTTAAAATATAATTACATCAACAAACGGAATCTTCACCAGCCCCAGAACTGATCTTGTTCTTCTTCTTCTACCTGCTCTTCATTCTTATCTGGATGGAGAAGTAAGGGGTGAGTGTTTGGGGAAACACTCAGCAAGTGGGGGATACCATTCGAGCATACAAAATATACTTATACATATACTGAATAAATGATTTCAGAACAGAGCTTAGACAGAACAGAGCATAGCATAACAGAGCATAGCCTGATAGATAGCACTGCTGATTACTTCGTGTCTATGGTTTACTGATCAGTCCCTAAGTTTTACTCCTCTAAGGGGTCGAGGCCATTAGTTACACCAAGTAACCCAGAAATCCAAAATATTTCGTAAACCCATATAGCGACAGAATCGTGTCTATGGTTTACTGATCAGTCCCTAAGTTTTGCTCCTCTAAGGGGTCGAGGACGAAGAACTGAACTTTCGAAATGAATATATATATAACCAACGAAATATATATTAGCAAAAGCCCACTTACAAATTCAAAGTTTGATTTTACGAGAACTGAGCGAAGCCTGAAGTCTGGTTTACGAATATGGGGTGAAGTCTGGTAGCAAGAATCCTGCTGTTTGAACGAAGTCTGGCAGTAACTCGATTGCACGAATTCTTCCTAAGTTTCGCACCTGCTGGTTCGTCGCTTGCACAGAACTTTGGCTAAGAATCTGCTGGAATTTCCGCAGCACTTTGTCGCGAAGAACTGTCGCTTTTCAGACTGAGGGAATTTCGAAATGGTGTGAGAAATTATGTGGTCGTCCTCTGGTATTTATAGGCGTAGAGGTGAGAAAGTCGAGCGTCCGCCATTAAAAGCTCTTAAATCCCTATCATTACGTCGACTGTTACACGCGCATGATTTACGAGATTTAATTGTCCATTACTTCTCTCAATTCGACGGTTACTGCGCGAAATCTGCCTTGTACGCGTGAACAATCTTTGCGAATTTCCACGGGTGGGGTACAGAGTCTTGCTTCGCGTCGAGAAAATCTGAATTTTTGTGGAGAATATGAAGTCTGCGTCGCTAAACGCCAGCTGCTGAAGTTGCGTTGCTGCTGAATCGTTGCTGCTGGTTTTCTTTTCAAGTTCAACGACTGATCCTTAGCGTTGAGTCAAAACGTTGTCGTGTCGACTTATTCCAGCGACACCGTTGTAAAGCACCTGCTGATTATCTTTAAGTAACGCACCTGCTGATTCAAGATAACCGTAGCTATCTGCTGAATCTTTAGCGTGAAGACAAAACGCTGTCGTATCGACTTCTTCAAACGACATCGTCTTGCTATCGCTAAACTTCAAGTACCATCTGTTGGATTTAACTAATCCAAACGACATCGTAAGGGTTACGTCAGCATTACTTCGACCTGCTGGTTCTCCAGTCGCAACGCATTACTCACAATCCCCTCGCTGCTGGTTCCAAAACGCAGCGTTTCAACTTAATGAAACGACGTCGCTCCTCTTCTTCGACTGTTTTTCCCAGACCCGCAGCTGGTCACTCTTAACTCGCGCATCTGCTAATCCAACAGTCAATCCCTCAAAAATATTGACCGACACGTGTCGCTTTCTTGAACACTCTCGTGCTATCAGCAACCTCTACGATCGAAACGACGACGTATCATCCCTTGCGCTCCAGTAACCAATTTAACGCGCAACTGCTGGTTCTTCGTGACGGCGTTTTACTCTCGCGCCATCAACTGCTGAATTTCGACCACCTGCTGATTTTCGACCAGCAGGTGAAGAATGTTTTTTTTTCGAGCTGAATTTTCGGTTTTCACATCCCTCCCTCCTTAAAAGAAGTTTCGTCCTCGAAACTTCGGTTACTTTGATCCTCGAAAAGGTAGGGATATTGACTACGCATCTTCTCCTCCATTTCCCACGTGGCTTCTCGCTCGGTGTGGTTGGACCATTGAACTTTGACGTACGGGATTGTTCTTCGTATAAGAATCTGATCCTTTGTGTCCATGATTCGAATTGGGACTTCTTCATAGCTCAGTCCTTGGTTCAAATTCCCTTCCACGAGGAGTGGCCCTTCATAAAGAATGTGGCTAGAATCCGGGATATACTTCCTCAGTTGTGAAACATGGAAGACATTGTGGATTCTTGACATACTGGGTGGAAAGGCCAGTCTGTAGGCAAGTGTTCCTACTTATTACAATATCTCAAAGGGTCCGACATATCGGGGATTTAGCTTTCCGGCCTTATCGAATCGGACTACTCCTTTCATTGGTGAAACCTTAAGGTACACTTTTTCACCTACCTCGAAGGTCAAGGGTCTTCTCTTTAAATCTGCCCAGCTCTTATATCGATCATGGGCTGCCTTCAGTCTTTCCTTTATGATGGCTACCTTCTTCACTGTCTCCTGGAAAAGTTCAGGTCCTGAGATGGCCTTTTCTCCAACTTCATCCCAATACAACGGCGATCGACATTTCCGTCCATAGAGGGCTTCAAATGGTGCCATCCCTATGCTGCTGTGGTAGCTATTGTTGTACGCGAACTCTATTAGGGGTAGATGTTCGCTCCAATTGCTACCGAAGTCTAATGTGCAGGTCCGCAGCATGTCTTCTAGGGTCTAGATGGTCCTCTCAGTTTGACCATCTGTTTGCGGATGATAAGCAGTACTGAGAGTAACCTTGATTCCCATGGCTTCTTGGAAGCTCTTCCAGAAATGAGATACGAACCTTGGGTCCCTATCTGACAGGATGCTTGTTGGAACTCCGTGCAGCCTGACGATGTTGTCCATGTACAAGGAAGCAAGTTTCTCCAACCCATAGTTCATTTGGACAGGCAGAAAATGCGCGGATTTTGTTAACCTATCCACGATTACCTATATTCCATCGTGGCCTAGTCTTGTCTTTGGTAGACCAACTACAAAGTCCATGGATATGTTTTCCCACTTCCATTCTGGAATTTCTAGTGGTTGTAACAATCCTCCAGGTCTTTGATGTTCTGCCTTGACTTGTTGGCATACATGACACTTAGCAACAAAATCGGCAACGTCTCTTTTCACCCCATTCCACCAGAAGTGTTCTTTCAAATCTCTGTACATCTTTGTACTTCCCGGGTGGATTGAGAATTTGGACTTATGTGCTTCAGACATCACTTCCTGACGGAGGCTATCGACGTCGGGTACACATAGTCGTCCGTTCATCCAAAGGATCCCATCTTGGTCCGTTCGGAAATCGGGCGCTTCCCTTTCCTTGAGCTGTTCTTTCAGCCTCATCAAGCTGGGGTCTTGATCTTGTTTTAGCTTGATCAATTCTTTAAGGCATGGTTGGGCTGAGACTGAAGATAGTATCACCTTATTCATATTCTTCCGACTTAGCGCATCGGCCACCTTATTTGCCTTCCCTGGGTGGTAGTTGATCGTTAAGTCGTAGTCCTTTAGCAGCTCGAGCCATCGTCTTTGTCTCAGATTTAATTCCTTCTGGGTGAATATGTACTTGAGACTTTGATGGTCGGTGAATACCTCGCACTTTGCACCATAAAGATAGTGTCGCCAAATCTTTAGGGCAAAAACCACCGCAGCAATCTCTAAGTCGTGAGTCGGGAAGTTGCGTTCATGCGTCTTCAGTTGCCTTGAGGCATATGCAATTACTCTGCCATCTTGCATGAGCACACATCCTAGTCCTTCTTTCGATGCATCGCTGTAGATGGTAAAGCCTTTGTCCCCTACGGGTAACGTCAGAACAGGGGCAGATGCAAGCTTCGTTTTCAGAGTCTCGAAGCTTGTCTCACACTCTTCGTTCCAGTTGAACTTGAAGTTCTTCTGGGTGATTTTAGTGAGTGGCAAGGCTATAGAAGAGAAGCCTTCTACAAACTTTCGATAGTAGCCGGCCAACCCCAAGAAACTTCTAACCTCTGTCACCGTCTTAGGTGCAGACCAGTCCATTATGGCTTCTACCTTATTTGGGTCTACTGATACGTCATCTTCGGAGATTATATGGCCTAGGAATGCCACACTCTTCAGCCAGAATTCGCACTTCTTGAATTTGGCGTACAGTTGTTTCTCTCGCAAGGTCTGGAGAGTAATTCGGAGATGTTCCTGGTGGTCTTCTTCGCTTGATGAATATACTAGTATATCATCTATGAACACCACCACAAATTTGTCGAGAAATGGTCTGAATACACGGTTCATGAGGTCCATGAAAGCCGCTGGTGCATTGGTTAGACCAAATGGCATCACTGTGAATTCATAATGACCATACCTTGTCCTAAATGCAGTTTTAGGGACATCATCATCCCTGATCTTTAGCTGGTGATAGCCTGACCTCAAATCCAGCTTGGAGAAGGTTGTAGCTCCCTTGAGTTGATCGAAGAGGTCGTCAATTCTTGAAAGGGGATACTTGTTCTTGATTGTGATCTTGTTCAACTCTCGATAGTCGATACACAATCTCATAGTTCCATCCTTCTTCTTGACGAATAAGACTGCAGCTCCCCAAGGTGACACACTGGGTCGGATCTGCTTTTTGTCCAGCAGTTCCTGTAGTTGATCCTTGAGTTCTGCAGGTGCCATTCGATAGGGTGCCTTGGATATTGGTGCCGACCCTGGCACTAGGTTGATCTCGAATTCAATCTCTCGATCAGACACTTTTCCAGGTAAGTCATCTGGAAATACATCTGCAAACTCTTGCACCACTGGGATGTCTTCTAGCTTGAGCTCGTCTCCTTCTTTTAATTCTTGGATCATTGCCAAGAAAACTTCTGCTCCGATCTTCATGGCTGTCCATGCTTGGGCCGCAGAAAGCAGGGACTTTCGCTCCTTGTTCTTCCCATAGTAGATCAGCTCTTCTTGGTCGAAGGTTTGGAGCTTCACGCTCTTACCTCGGCAATCTACTAGTGCATGGTGCTTGGATAGCCAATCCATTCCTAAGATAGCATCGAACTCGACCATGTTGAGTTGTATCAAGTTTGCGGAGAACGAATGGTCGTTTATCGAAATCTCACAGTCTCGATGAATCTTATATGTTTCAATGGTAGCGTTGGTAGGAGTTGCTACTCTATAGG
>KQ996424.1:158620-193659 GCA_001598015.1 Dorcoceras hygrometricum
TTCTAACTTTTTCGTGGAGAAGATGAAGTCTGCGTCGTTGCTGAATTTTGCGTTGCTGCTGAATTTTGCGTTGCTAAGTCGTCAGCTACTGGATTTGCCTTGCTAATAGTCCATCTACTGAATTCTTTGTTTGGTCAAAGCTGATTTCTTTTCAAACTCAACGACTGATCCTTAGCGTTAAGTCAAAACGTTGTCGTGTCAACTTACTCAAGCGACACCGTTTTGATATCGTTGAAAAGTACCTGCTTGTTATCTTTAAGTGATGTACCTGCTGATTCAAGATAACTGTGACTACCTGCTGGTTTGATCATCGCACAAGCCATCTGCTGAATCTTTAGCGCGAAGGCAAAATGCTGTCGTATCGACTTCTTCAAACGACATCGTCTTGCTATCGCTAAACTTCAAGTACCATCTGCTGGATTTAACTAATCCAAACGACATCGTAAGGGTTACGTCAGCATTACTTCCACCTGCTGGTTCTCCAGTCGCAACGCATTACTCACAATCCCCTCGCTGCTGGTTCCAAAACGCAGCGTTTCAACTTAACGAAACGACGTCGCTCCACTTCTTCGACTGTTTTTCCCAAACCCGTAGCTGGTCACTCTTAACTCGCGCATCTGCTAATCCAGCAGTCAATCCCTCAAAAATATTGACCGACACGTGTCGCTTTCTCGAACACTCTCGCGCTAGCAGCAACCTCTACGATCGAAATGACGACGTATCATCCCTTGCGCTCCAGTAACCAATTTAACGCGCAACTGCTGGTTCTTCGTGGCGGCGTTTTACTCTCGCGCCATCAACTGCTGAATTTCGACCACCTGCTGATTTTCGACCAGCAGGTGAAGAATGTTTTTTTTTTTTCGAGCTGAATTTTCGGTTTTCACAGACATGGCATCATTGCTGAGCTATTCTCAAGTCTTTTGATGCTCCTCTGTAGCATCAAGAGATTTAGTTGGTTGTGAGGTTGACGGCTTATACTATGATCTGTTCTCCAGCACACACTCGTAAGCTTTCAAATCAGCAAACAGATCATGCAGCTCCAACTTGTTTATATCTTTTTACATTCTCATCGTCATGGTTTTGACATCCCACTCTTTGAGAAGAGCTCTCACCACCTTTAGGGCCACCTCCCTATTGGTATACTATCTCCCAAGAGATTCAAGCTCTATCACCATGCTACTGAATGTCTCATTAAACTTTGTCATGGTCTCTCCAGGTTCATCTTGATGGTGTCGAATTTCTGAGTAGCTACAACCAGTTTTTCTCCTTTGTCTGCTCGTTACCTTTGCACAAATGAGTCAACTTCCCCCAGATCTCCTTGGCAGTTGTGAACATTTGATCTTACCGAACATGTTCTTGTGTAATGTCTTGTAGAGAATATTGTTGGCCACATTGTCCATATTTTCCTTTCTCTTGTCTTCCACCATCCATTCAAATTTAGGCTTCTCGACCATGTGAGATACCCATTTGATATAGAAATAGTAGTGTTGGCTTCAAAATCTTCATCAGACCATCTGTGATGACATATCACATATATGTTATGACATACCATGTCATCATCATGAGCATCTAGATGTATCTGCATGTAAATTTTCTAGTCATCATAATATTCTTTCGAGAATATGAGAATCTTATGGAAAGAGGTCATTAAAGAATGAAAATTTTAAAGATTTTTGTTCGTTAGACTAAGTTTCATCTGCTCTGATACCACTTGATATGTTAGATTTAAGACAAATCGGTGTTTAGGGGGTAGTGAATAAACTCATTTTTAAGAATTTATCCTTTAAAGTGTTTGATGCAGATCAGCTAAGTTGTCAGCTGATTGTAGTTCTCAGCCTAAGTTGGTCTCTTGAGCAATAAAAGTATTTACTTTGAAATAACTCAATTGATTAGTGAATGAGAAAATAATACTCAATTGTTCAAACTGCTTTGTCCGTCTGATATCTTCTGCTTCTGTTCTCTGAGCTGCTTTAAACTGTTATTTCTGCACTTGAGCAGATCTGTACTTGTCTCAGCTGGTCTTCGAGATGGTTGCTCCTAGCTGGTCTCTTCTTTGATTATGTGTACTTGCTTGTGATCTTTCTTCTTGATCTCTGTGATCAAATGTACATTTGACAAATCTTACACCAGTGATTATATCACTTCTTCTTTGGATCATCTAATCTGTTCTTCATCTGATCTGATTCTACTTTCACTGGACCGTTATACTTATGATCTGAACTGAACCTGCTCTTGCTCTTTGATCTGAGTTGTTATTCTCCTGAGCTGATTTTCCTCTGCTGTACCAGCTTGGACGTCCCCTCATTGTTCCATCTTGGACATCTTCTCAACATCTTGCAGCTTTCGTCTAATCTGTTCTGCTACAGTAAGCTTATCCAGCTCACTTCCATCTGCTACAGTACTAATCCGGTTCACTGCAGAGCTGCTACAGTACTATGTTCTTCACTGTACCAGCTTACGACTAAATTGAACCAGCTCAGGACTGAGCTCATTCATCTTTCACATCATACACAATAAACCCATCTCTTTCATGAGCATCCAGCTTAACCAAATTCCCTGATCTGATTTTCCTCACTCTGAGCTGGTTTCTTCTTCATCGGCTTTCCTCTAATCTGCTCTGATTATGACGGGGGCTGCACAGTTTATTAAACTGTTAGAAACATACGAACAGGTTTTGTGTTGATCAAAATTCAGATGTGATCTGTTTTACAGATCCAACACAGGCAATCCTCATACACTACTAACTCTGATTTATTATGATTATTTGTCTGAGTTCAACGATTATAAATGACATCATCAAATCAATGCATAGATTTCATCTCTGATGTGACCAAGATACGAAACTCCGATATGATCTGCTCAACTTATCTATAGTTATCTGTTCTAGTCTTGAGCTGATAACCTAAGTTGATATGATCTCTAAGCCATTATACTTAATCTGATATGAACCGCTTTTCTAAACAGTCCGTTTGATCTGATCTGCTCTGATCTGACTTACTTTGTTTTAAACCGAGTTGTCCTTCCTCGCTTAGCTATGATATGATCTAAAAGAAATATGATTTTAAGTCCATCCTGATCTCATCTACTAAACTCTATGTTGAGTCATTTGTTATCACCAAAACTTTGTTTCACATACATATTTTTAAATTCGCTTGATAAATATTTTAATTATAAGAATATATATAGTTTCTGTCCAACATGATTTTTCAATGAATGAATGTTCGTTGATAATTTTATAGAAAATTGTAATGATCAATGCTCCAACATTCTATACACAAGTTCAACCAATTCCAACAAATTAATAGATCGTGATACTCTCATCAGATTTTTATGTGAAATAGAATATTCGATCGATCCATTTCCAACAATTAACATCACCACCAAAATATAGGAACACTCCGACGCAATCCATTTGGAAGAAGAATTGAAATTAGAGCAAATGGATATAACAAAGTTTTGAGAAAAACCTAACACAACAGATAGATGAAAACAAGATATATATGAAGATGAATTTAAAGAAGAAAACTAAAAGATGTAGATAAATAAGGAAGATGCAATAAATTGTAATGACGGTGGTTGTTTATATAAACAAATTTCAAATGTCCACTTATAACGAGTGCGGACGATGGAGATAAGTGTATGCTCGCTTCACGTGAAGTGACATCAAGGAATTTTTTTAAAAAAAAATTATGAAGTGTCCGCTACCGCGAGGCAGGGACGCTTCTCTCTTTTTTAAAAAATATATGTCACTGACCGTTGCTAGCAGGCACAGACGATGACTTGTTTTTTTCTCAACGTCCGCTACTTCCACGTGCGTTTTGTGGTGGTTTTACAAATACTCCTTTCCTACCAAAATTTTTTAAATTAATTTTTTAACAATAATATTAAAAAAAAAACCCCTACAATACAACTTCTTGAGATCGTGTAGCTAAGAAAAGGAGTATCATAAAATCATAAATCAAAGAATTTGTTTAACGAAGATGATACATCTAACTAACCCGTCTGACAAACAAAATATTGTTGAAATTCGATCACAACTGAAATTAATTAACGACGCATACCAAAATATATAAACTTGACTTCCACGGTTTTTTTTTTTTTAAAAAAACCAATCTACTTTCACGTTTGAAACTCTACAATTTGTACGAATGGTTGGTATGGCTTGAAAACGTAATGAAGTGAATCAGTTAATGTGGGGGCTCTCCCCCTTTGATCGATTTCTATATGACCAAACTGTAATAATGCAGCGTTCGCTGCTGACATTTCAGGACGCTGATAATGTAACATCCTCCGTTGGTACAAGCTTCTGCTTGTCGTGACAGTGGACGGTTTCTTTTATGACCAGACAGACTATCGTAAATTAAACCAAGAAAACTCATATTGTCTGTCACCAAAAACAGGACAAATGTAATGAACTAAACAAAACACCATTCAAGGCTACTGAAATTGAATATAAGGTGTCCGCCGCGTCAAACACATAATATCAAATAGTATTTCCACATTTATGCACGCACATTGTGATTAAGGGAAAACTGAAAGAAGATCCAGCGATCCCAAGTCATTTGGTCACAATTGGAACCATGATCCCGAATCATCCAGGTCCAATGTTGTAGGAGTTCTCAGTGTAGAATGATAAAAATTAAAAGCTTAATATTTTCATTTCCTCTCCTTCGAGATTGTTGGGTATGCTAGTTCCAAAAGTTAGAGCAAAAAAAAAAAAGAATAAATCAAGAAAACAACAAAAAGAATGCACAAAGGGACCAAAGATGGATGATCAAATAAGCAACATATATATATATATAACATCTCTGATCAAAAGCTTCTTCTTCGGCCCACTTCTTGTTCCTGAGGTGACTTATCTGCACTCAACCCATTAAGAACACTTGTCGGAGAAGATGATCCTTCCTTATTCACCATATTTTTCTCACTAAATCTCCTCGTAAATTCTTTCTTCCTCTTCAAAGTCCTTGTACTCGAGGACGCCGCCGATGAATTCCAACTATTTACAGTGGGGATAAGATACCACCCGATGGAAGTGCACAGTATAGCAAAAGATCTCCCATAAACGACAAGAAACAGAAGAATCAGCACCACGATAAGCGGGAGATAGTAGTACGGACGCCTCAAATTCTCCAGCCTGAAACCGGCCGTGCAGCTCCTCTTCGCCTCCTTATCATCAGGGATCGCCGCCGCGCTTTCAATCTTCCCCCGCACTTGCACAACCGCAGGAACCGCCGGATTCGTCACCGGGTCATTCCCTCTCTGATACTTTTCTTGACTCCTCTCCTTGGCCTTCACGACGATGGGCTTCACCTTGTCGGAATCATTCGGGTAAACGAAACGCACCAAGGATATCTCGTCGGAGCCGACCTGAGTGTAAATCTTCTGTTTTCTGTCATCAAGTTCGGCTAAAAGTGCGTTGAATTTGTCCAGACCCCTCCCCGCATAAGGGTTCTTGTTGCTACTATGATCTTTGCCGGTTCTGCAGAAACCCGTGTTCTTTTTGGATCTCTTCGGAGTCGAACATGGACTGGTGTAACGATCGTCTTCCTCTTCACGTGCAAAGCTCCCGCTGCCACAAATGAACATTTGATGATGATGGACTTTTGGTATGACTTGGTGATTGATTGAATCAAAGAAAATTATAGCAGTAGACAAATGTATGTATCTGTGTGTGTATATATTGATGTGGAGCCATTGGAGAAGACCAGGGGGATTTGGTCAATGAAATACCAAAAGTCTATATCCTACAATGCCATGGAAGCTTCCATGTAGGCCTGCATGTGTAACGAGGATGGATTTTTATCTGAGAGTTGTAACATGAAATTATAATTTGTAAAAAAAATATTTCTTCATATAACAAAATAGAGGGTTTTAATTTTGGAATTAATGTTTTTATGATGCACTCAGTTTCCTAAATTGTTTCTCTTATGCTATATTGGTTATTTATTTTTTTTTCATTTGTTTCAATATTGATATTTGTGGTTACATTTTTATAGTTTTGTTTTTTAAAAAATGTTCTAAATTATCTCTATTTCACTTACTTTACCACTTGTAAAGCGCATTAATTTTTTATGTCAGAAATTAAAATATCCCCACAAGCAATATTACTAGCTACTAGCTAGTGATGATAATATTAGCTACCACACCATAGGGTTTTGTATATAAACGAACTTTACAATGCGGTGTTAATTAATTAATAGGAAACTGAACAGTTTTTTATTTTTTTTTTCCCAAAATGTTATGGTTAAAATTCTGTATATATTAGAGATCCTTTGATATATATAAATTTTAATCTCAGAGATATGTAGAATAGACATGTTTTAATTTTCTTATGTTTTTAATTTTTTTATAATTTTATTCGTTAGAAAGTCATGAAAATAAATAATTTTTAAAGGAGAATAGGTTCCTTAAAACACGTGTATGAGATAAGATATGAAGTGTCCATCAAGTTTTGGGATTTGAATTGTATTTGAATGGGTCCTGAGTCTAAAAAAACCAAACCATTAATTAATGATTATAACTAGATTAAACTATACATGATGCGACACGTCCAATAAAACAATAAACAATTTTATGACAGCACGCAAATTATCAACTAATTCAAGAAACGCAACTTGGCCACAGATTAGTTGCTCGCTGCCCAGCTGCATATATAGAATCTAACTCAGATACATGAGGTTATAAACTCCTATTGCGATATAAATATTAGGTTTCATTTGGATGGTTTCATCAAAATCCAAGGATTTTAAATCTATAATATTATATATGTTGGAAAAAACAATTTTCACGGTAAACTTGTCCAAACAAAACGAGGATACCCGACCCCTGCAAGACAATTAAATAGATCTGAAATCTATAAACATGGACCCCTCCATCCAACCATAATTTTAACCTTAATTTTATCAATGTATGTGCACTTAGTTTTTTTATTATGCCTGATGGAAACAATACCGAACACCTAGACTTTAAAAGAGAACCATCCTTGATCATCCTGAATTGAATTGCTTAGGGTGGCTCTCTCTTAAAGAAATGGGGCTAATAGCATAGCTCATCTTATAGAACGGACTAGGACTGGATATGGGACATGCATGTTCTCAAATTTCGGAGATGATCCAACTGATATGGAGAAATTTAAAAATAGTAATGCTGATATTTTTAAGCCCATATATATTTATTTATAGTCAACTCGTTGCTCCAATGTGAGTTGGAGAAATTTTTCCGACAAAATAACCTAATCTCTAGTTGAATTCACATTATATGTCCGTAAGATTGCTAGAGCTCAAGTCATTTTTAACCAGATAGCACATCGAAAGATTTGCCGAAATCATCATTTATAGACTCGCTATAGAACCGGTGGAAGAAATTGTTCCCAACTGCTCTCTTTGGGATGTTTTAAATTAGGTGGCAAAAGGAAAAATGTTGGTGATAACAACTAAAAATAGTTGTGGTCGTTTTCATGAAACAGATAAATGTATTCTTTCCTCAAAGAAAAAAGAGAGGAAGAAATAGATAAGGTTACAAATTAAGAGATAAACCATAGGTTTGTTAATACCAAATTGACTTAATATTGAATATTGTAATATGCATATGCACACGTCTCATGCTTGGGAAGCACACAAATACTTTGCATATGTGTAAAGTAACATTTCATTCAATTAAATTATAATTTTGATTCAATAACTCTCAATTCATACTTTTTTCCAAGGAGCGCTAATATTTGTAAGCACCTTATATGTTAATATCACATCAATATTTTTCGGTACTACATGAGTTTTTTCTACTGCTAGTTCAGTATGTCAGTGCGACTGGATAAAACTGAAAAAAATCAAATACGGGCATACTTTTATTGCCACATCACTATTTCAATGCAAATGGCTAAATCTGAAAAAAAAAAAAAAATCAAACATTTTTTATACGGCATAAGCTTTTCTCCGTCGATACAACAATATTTCGATACAAATGGCTAAAACTGAAAAACTTAAAATATTTTTGGGTACTATATAAGTACTTTTTTGACGCTGTCAACATTTCAACACAAATGGCTAAGCTGAAAAAAAATTACAATTTAGTGTTCAAAACTATTACTTGCCAATAAAATGGATGAAAGGACTTGCTTGCTGCTAAAAATGGAAAATGTGCAGATTATAAAGAAAAAAAATAGTTCTTTCAATTTCAATATAATAATAGCTATGTGAATAAGTCAATCTTGGAGTGCAACATGACTTGTTGATTCAATTGAATTTCTATATAGGCGTTGACTATCACATGTCACATTAATTATTAAACAACATATGGGATTAATCTTCGATCCATCCACACTGGTCCAAAGTCTTCGACAATATAATAGAGCGTCCTCTTGCCCAAGGCATCTAGAAGCGCCATCTTATGTGCCATTGATCACGCTTTTCATGGAACCAACGAGTTTCTTTTTATTTCTTTTTTTAAAGTTTAATGTGATAAAAGTCATGGTCACGACTACGCTTTCCTTTCCTTTCCTTTCCTTCTTCGGGCTTTCCAGCTGCCTTCTAATTCTAGAAAAAGGACTTTTGGAAAATGTGCACTCTAGATCGTGTGAAACGCAATAAAGTCCATGCATTCAATTATATTACTCTTACAGTGAACATCACTCAATTGGGTTTGGTTTATGGTTATTTCCCTTTAGGAAATTGTACATCCTCTACACTTGTGGAATTCTACACTCACTTTGTGGCTAAAGATTCTATATCTCAGAGATTTTCCTCCCAGCAAGCAACTGAGACTTTATTTAGATATGTTTTACAGGAAGAATGCACGTAATTTAGTGCCTTCATTAAAAAAACATGCCATAAACTTAATACAAATTGCGTCACTTGATCATCTTTTAGCCTAGGAACAAACTTACTTTGTGTAACTGTTTTGGTTTGCAAAGAGTACACAGTCCTTTCCAAGATCATGCTCAGAAAGTTGTAAACAATCAATCGAGCTGCATCTTAGTTTAGAAGTGAGAAATATACCGGAATATTCTATGACTGACTGATTTCAATGATTCTCAGAGTCGTCACTGTTAGGAAAATCGTCATCATCCTTCATGTACTTCTCCTGTACAGAGGCAACTGTGAACCTCTATATGTTAAGGAACAATAACTAAACTCATACAAGGAAATCAGATTGCTGATACTAAACAAAAACACAGACACAGATTCAAGTGACTGGAGAGCGATTATTCTTGCACAGTTGTCAGGATTCATTTCACACTCCCAAATATATTCAACCACTAAGAACTACAAAATCCAGTTCATGCAGGCGGAAAATTTCAATTTTATAGGTAGGAAGGATTGATATGCTAGTGATTGGCAAGTAAAGAAAAAGACATCAATTTAGAAATCCCAAGAGTTAGGTGTCCCAAGTAGAAAAGGATATCTATAATAATCCCAATCAACCGGACCAACTGCGATTTTACTAAACTCGACTGCACTTGCTTCAATGCCAGCAAATATATACCCATTGCTCTTGTCAATAAGTTTAACGAGATTTCCAACACTCTCTTTATCCTGAAAAGTCACGGTTGGAAATTTACCATGGTTAATAAGTATGGATCAATGGAGATGTGAACCTACCTGAATGTCTAAAGTCGTGAAATTGACAAGACTGTAATCCTCTATCACCTCGCACAGCTCCTTCGTTAATTTTCTGTGTCAGAAGGTAAACAAAATTGAGTAGAAGCCAGCCATAGATTTACTTCAGTTCTAGGCAAATTTGGATTCAGAATATATAGTCATCCACAACTAAAATGCAACTGGGAAAAGGGTTGCTTGATTAGGGAAAAGGGTTGTGGATTGTTCAAACATACCAATTACACAAAACAAAGACATGTAAAGGTTTTTGCGTACATCTAATAAAAATTCTAACAAACACCTAGAAATGGTATTCAGATTGAGAATTTGCAAAATAGGATGGACAACAAATAGAAGTAGACGTGTTTCCAATAATATTTCAAGACACCCAGAAACCAGACCAAAATATATTTCAATCATTAGAATATGACATTACATCAACTAAATCCACTGAACTCGTGACCACTTGTGAGTTTGCAAAGTCAAATGACACGTTTTCAACAATTCAGAAACAAGCATAAAGGTAGTAACCACATGATTCAATACATAACTTATTGCGGTAATATATGAAAAAGAGCATAAAGTGAGCAAATATGTACTCAATGCGATAAGTTGGTGCCTCCCATAAGATTAACAATAAGAAGTCTTAAAACTCCTAGTGGCAACCTATTGGAAACACCTAAGGAAGAAAAGGCACAGAAATAGAAATTTCTAAAATAAACAAGAAAATCTGAATATGAGTTAGACATTAACAATACTTGTACTTAGCAGATCGAGGATCCTGATCGAGATAGTGCTGCAAATAAGATAAATCTTGTACATCCGTATAAAAATCAAGGTTGAAAGCTGCAAACAATTCAATAAAGAAGTTAGATAGATTGGGTTCAGGATATGTACTAGAAGGGAAAAAACTTTTCATCTAAACGGTGTAGAAAGAAGATATTCCTAACCAAGTTTTCCATAGCTTTGAATAAGATCAATCTTAGACAAAACATTGACATGTGGGAGTTCCAAATGTAGCATAGTAGACAATGACAGGAGCAGTGCACTCACATACTTTCCAGGATCGCTGCAAAGATGGGCATCAACTAAGTGCACTGCTGTTAACTGCAGGAGGTAGAGGATCACTTCAAGAGTTTCATACAAGAACCAAATCAACTAGGCGGTCAATTATTGATTCAAGTGTCAATGAGTAATGAAACAGTTCACTAAGGCCTGAATTTGCATACTAGATTCAGTCTAATGAATTTAATGGAGATGTGTGTGAGTAATAGTTAACTAGGAAATAAAGACACACTCTGAGATTTAAGTTCTTGATGAGTTTCATGATAACTCTCTTTGCATTTTCGTGAAGGAAAAAGAGTTCCACTTGGCCAGGGAAATCAAAGAGAAGATAGTGATCTGCGAATATTAGAAAGTAAATGTTATTTGATGGAAGTACTTAGCAGAAACATATTCAAGAATCTCAAATTAAATTATTGTTGGAATCTGGAAATGCAAGCAAAGTACGTTTTGATGATAGCAAAAACCTTATACTGTGTTACTAACATATTTTATTGAGCGTGTATTAGTGGATCATTCAAAAATCTGCTGCAGACATGGGATTCCAAATATGGTTACGATGCTTAAAAAAGAAGAATTAAGTACGACAGCAACCTTTGAGCAAGGGTTTCAGTTTGGACTCTAGCCAATCAATGTTCTTCTCCAAGTAGTCCATGCAATAAACAAGACCTATAAAACATGGTAAAATCCTTCTCAGATTCAGGATATGAGGTGTCAAATGACTCAACACACATATATATAAGACCTATCCTGATAAGTTACAGAAAAAAAGATTGTGATAATATTCAATATCAGAAAAGGAGGGGAAATAAATACTATTAACAACCACCGGAATGAATGCGAATCAAGCACATTTTTCGTTTAAAACCATGAAGTTTCGTTATTCTGAATAAAGTTTTGGCATCCAAATTCAGTTTTGAATTGCCTCATAATGCAAATCACATTCCCAAATGCTGAATATAAACAAATTCATATGAGTTTACAAATAAAGCTTGGAACCAAAAATTTAACAGGAAATACAAGTACAAGTCAATTAAGGAGTTTCAATATCCAAATCCATGAAACAAAACATCAAAGCAGGAACTTGAAGTTGATATGGCCAATGCACCTCGAAAGGCACCTAGCTTGAATCAAATGAAAGTATCAGCAGTCGAGACAACAAAAAGACCAAAACATTTCCAAAGAGATGAAGCTAAAACACAGAACAATGAACTTACCTCCATTCGGACCAAGGGAATGCTCAGCCATGACATCAGAAAGTGTAATTAAATCCTCGATATTTATCGCACAATCATATCTTATTTAATAAGAAATACAACTCATTAACAATCACACCACATACAAACACACAGACAGTGAGCAATTCTATCAGAAGCTACCAAAATACCAATGAAATGGATACGGTAAAGAATCATTCGCGGGATCCAAATTGATCACAGCAACCTTCCTGCAACGCATTAAAGAAAAGATATAATTATCACAACAGCTAACAAAAGACCCAACTTAAATTTTAGATTTAAATATCCATTATCGAGATTCTACATGCATCGGCACTTAAAGAATGATGTATCGTACTTGAGAAAAACTTCAACTGTTACCTGCCGATGAGTGGCAGGAATTGGGACATGCCATTGCAATAAGTCGTCTTGCCGGAGCCCGGAGGTCCAATCACCACCTGACCAAACACCATATTTCTCTTTCGTTATCAATTATTGTTACTCGCACAAATTATTCCGGGTAAGAATCGTGACTTTGAACGGGTTCAAATTGGAATATTGCTGTTGTTTGTTAACACAAAGATTCCGGTTGCATAAAGAGGCTTAAACCCCTTTGAATTTCATTGGAAAAGTTAGGGTTTATAATTCTAAAAACTCCAAAGACAAAAGCAAAAAAGAAAAGAAAAGAGATGGAAAAGGAGAGATAAAATGAGGAAAAGGGGGCGTTCCGAGAATCGAACTCGGGACCTCTCGCACCCAAAGCGAGAATCATACCACTAGACCAAACGCCCTCGATGTTTGAAATTTACAATATCTTATTATATATACGTAATCGATTTAAGATATCTTTACAGATTTAAGATATCCATATTAACCTAGTGGATCTCATAATTAGCTACACTCCAAAACATGTATTTCACTTTAAAATGAAAGCATAAATGGTTATAATGTCCATATTCACATGCATAAAAAACTTACTATTCCATTTTAAGAAAACAAAGTTGTACACTGTATAGAAATATGGAGTAGTTTATTATTTTATAAAACATTTGTTATCTATGCAGAGAAATCACAAGGCCCATACACTTCTGGTGTGATTGTGGTGAAAGGAGGAATATCTTGCAAGTGACGACAGAATATATAAAAACCATATATTGATTGCTTCATGTGTGGTCCTCCACCTCTTCAATGTGACAGCAGTTGAAGATGTGAGCGAAATCTCATTATAATTTAAGAAGCACATCTAATCCAAAACATGGCATACATATCTTGTTCCTTTAATATAAAGCATGCACTTGTTACAATATTGCCACGTATATCATATATACTAATAGTAATTATCAAGTTAGAAATAAAATTATGTCCATCACGTTAGATAATGCAATAAACAATATTACTATAATAAAAACAATTCAAATTATTCTGGTATTGTCGTGAGATGTCCATGTCATAAAATAAGTTACGTGTTAAATATGGTTTCACTAATAATTATAGTGCTGTTATTGGAAAATTCATGATTGTATTGAGTCAAAGAAGATATAATAAACAATTGAAACGTCTATGTTTAAAGTAATGACGTGAAACATAAATAATTCTTGTTCTTATATATTTTTTGGAATTATTTATAGCGTGTATATAATACACTAGTATCGCATAAAAATCTCTTTCATCCATATTATAATTATATTGACTCGGAAGTTTGCAATAAGAAGAATATAATTGGGATGTTGTTAATATACTGGTTCATTAGAAATATAAAAAATGCAATTGAAAGATTTTCCGGCATACATTACAGTACTCCTTTATTTCATTCATGTTATTTTTAACATGTTTTATAAGTTTTTTTTGAATCTGGAGATGATGTATTTTTGTAACAATATATATCAAGCGTGGAATAAAAATGTAGAAATATTGAGACCAACATATAACTGTCTATTGCTTAGTAACTTTACTGATGCACACAAAATCTAAATGTATTAGAAATAATTGTTTTAATATTATGCTAAATTTCTGGAGATTAGTATTGATGATCAAAGAACGTCGGTGATGCATTATCTTCACGAAATATTTCATTTGTATTGTAATGAACACAGGAATTGGAGTAAATAACCAGTAGTAGAACTGATAGTACCAATAAATCAAGTTAGATTAACTTGCTAAGAAAGTTAGGGCACCAAAATTAAATGGGAATCATCATCTAGAAGCTCATCACATGAGCTACAATTCTTTCTGAATAAGTGTTTTCAGGTGTGGGATGACTTGGACGTACTACAATTGTGGGAAAAATTTTAAGCACAATATATTATCTTATCATCAATGGTAAGAGATATATTCGCCGTCGATCTAATTGGAATCACAGACACAATCAATCTTTAGAGTCGTTTTACATGCTTCTACTATTACAAATTTGGTTTAATATCAAAAAGAAAACATGAAGATATGACTAACTATTGAATTTTCAAGCGGAAATTATAAAGTGGAGGAAAATATTCTGAAATAGTTTTTAGTAATATGATAAGAACTAATATGTACTTTTATTTTATTTTTACGAATTGAGATGTAATTGTTATAAGTTGAAATTCCGTGGATGGTTTTTTTTTTTCAATATTATTTGAATTTTTAGTAATTTATTTTGAAACAAATTCGAACAAGACCAGCGGAAACGACCCAGAGTCGGACTAAATATCTTCAGTTTGAATTGGTTCCATACATAAAAATGGTGTCCAGAACCAAACCGAAGAACCAATAAGCATGACCAATTTATATTCTAAAGAAAATATAGCATTTATGTTCTTGTAAACTTTCTTTACAAAAAAAATCAGTTCAAGCCATAAAAACAAATTCAAATATTCAGAATATTGAGTAATTTGGAATTGGATTCAAAATCCATAGATTTCAAGTAGCTGGATCCAAATACAACCAAAAGTTAAGTCCTTAGAAATATATAACCTATAAACACCAATGTAGTTGGTGCACAATATTTGAGAAGTAAAGCAAAGTTAATGAAGAATATCATCGAATTTAATAAAATAAATAAATAAACCATCCAAATGTGGGCCATTTCCACAATATTCAACAATGGCCTTTGGTGATAGATCTTGCATGATACATAAAGGCAAAATTGACAACGAATGTGGGCTCCTCCTGCAGAGCATGTGGTTTTCAATGAAATTGTAAGGAACAATTATTAGTACTATGAAATAAAAAAAAAATACAACAACAACATGAATAACAATAAAAACTTGTGAAAAACAACCAAACAACTACTATTGCTAGTTCTTGATCATGTCAGTTTTCATATAACGACTGCAATATGAGATACTTGTAAACCACGATTTTAAAAATGAAGTCTCATCATTTTAAAAGACACCCTTTCTTTTTCGGTTAATAGTTGGAGGTAAATATAATATTTTTGACATAAAAATAATCTTTTTTTTCACTAAATGATGTCTCACGGGAGTGCCTGTGAGTCTTTAGGATGGTTTTTGTTATGAAATAACATAATATAAGAATATGATATCATGGTTCAAAAATAAAAAGGAGACAAAATTTAATTCATCTATGGAGGTGAAACTAAAGGAATTTGTTTTTACAGCACAAATGAAAGAGAAAAAGTGGAGAAAAGAATATTGTAAAGGTGGTTGGAGCATGAAAATAAGACAAATTGATTGCTTAATGGTCTCCACAATCCCCTTCATATTTCTCTGTGCCCCCTCCCCTCCTCTTATCTTCAGGCTTCACCAGCAGAAGAGAACACGCACAGACACACAGTGAGCCAAAAAACACATCTTGCTGCGGCCATGGCATTTGCAGGAACTACCCAGAAGTGCATGGCATGTGACAAAACTGTATATCTTGTCGACAAGTTAACTGCAGACAATAGAATCTATCATAAAGCCTGCTTTAGATGCCACCACTGCAAGGGGACCCTCAAGGTTTGTGTTGTTCTAGATTCTTTAATCTGCATGTTTTTGTTTGATATGGAAATCTTGGATCCCTAGCTGAGTTTGCTGTTCCAGATCTCTGTGAGTAGGTTATCAGGGATGCAACTTTAAGGATTTGATTTGGAAGAAACGACGAGTTTTATTAGCGAACAATTCCCTTTTGATGTTTGAGTAAATTGTTTAGCAAATGATTTGTTCGGATCAAGAAACTTGTGATAAGTTTTTACTGATCTGAAAACTGTGATGTAAAAGTTGCTTCAATGGATCTGCTGCAGTTAAATTCCAGAGCACTTAAAGTCTGTCAAGTTAATGGAGTAATTATTTGCCTATATTGCTAACTATCCTGTGGTAACATGTAATTAAAACTACAGCTGGCGAACTACAATTCTTTCGAGGGGGTTCTCTACTGTAGGCCACACTTTGATCAGCTCTTCAAGAGAACTGGCAGTCTAGACAAAAGCTTTGAAGGTAATTTAACAAAGTTACTTATATATGTAGTCAGTTTTAATTTGTTTGATTGCAGCGGAAGGATACTTATATACTGGTACTTATGTTAATCAGGAACGCCTAAGATTGCGAAACCGGAGAAGCCTGGCGACGTGGAGGTAAGAAGGCCTATTGATGTGCTTTCATGGTCAGCCTGCGATCAGCTTCAATATTAGTTATATAATAGAATATATCTGAAAAAACATTTCAAGGGCTAGTAAGTCTCAGCCTTGGGGCAATCACTTTTTATTCCGGAAATAGACCGGCATGATAAGCAAGCAGAGCCAAAATAGGGTTCTACCAGACGGAGTCTCCTTCGGATCCTCGCTCCGAGTCCCTTTCTCCCTGCCAATTATGTTAGAGGATAATTTTCGGGTTAGATAGGTGCAAACTGAGACATGTATTGTGCCAATAAACAACTGGAACCTGCTGTCTTGTGTGAATTCTTGGTTTTATTTCAGTACAACAACGGACATTCAAATACTATAATTGGTACAAGAGGCCGGAATATCACAGCTTCAATTTATGCTAGTTGTAAGTTGGACCAATTGTGAGGAAATATATCTTGTCCTCCGGTGTGGTGATCTATGTTGCATACTGATTGAACATGTTTTTGAAATATTTGAATTGCATCAGTG
The DNA here is from genome assembly GCA_001598015.1 of Dorcoceras hygrometricum. Lineage (NCBI taxonomy): Eukaryota > Viridiplantae > Streptophyta > Magnoliopsida > Lamiales > Gesneriaceae > Dorcoceras > Dorcoceras hygrometricum. The sequence goes on from KQ996424.1 coordinate 175,564, forward strand.
TCTATAGATTTTCTACCTGCCACACGCAGTGTTCCCATATAACACAAGGGTTTAGCTCCTCCTGGGATGTTGTTAGATGCTTGGAAATAATATGTAGAAATCTTTTCATTTGCAGAAACCAAATGCAAATAAGGTCTCAAGTATGTTTGCTGGAACAAGAGACAAATGCCTGGCCTGCCAGAAAACTGCCTACCCGACTGAGAAGGTAAATTATAAGTCGTGTATGCATCTAAAAGAGTTGGAAAGTAATCGTGTTGATTCCCCATAATAAACGATATATTCAGATCATAGCATAAATTTGCACAGGTGACTGTGAATGGAATAGCTTACCACAAGAGCTGTTTCAAGTGCAGCCATGGAGGATGCGTCATTAGTCCATCCAATTACATAGCGCATGAGGGGCGACTTTACTGCAAACACCACCATACTCAACTTATCAAGGAGAAAGGCAACTTGAGCCAGCTTGAAGGTGACCATGAGTAGCTCCTGCCAACAATCAGTTCTTCGAAGTCTCCCGTCTATTGCTGTGTGTCCTTTTCTCCATCAGTATTGATTATAACTTCGTCGACCGATTCGGTTTTCTGGAATCAAGAATGAGTTATAAGCTTGATAATACAGTCGGATCCTTCAATCAAGAATATTATGTGTGTGAAGCTTCTTGAATGATAATCTTGGATAATTGCATGAGTTTATGGAAAGTTCAGATGTTGTTTGGTGTACTTGTGATCAAGATCGGGGATGATTCTTCCATTTTTATTTCTGCAAATGACAACCACATACTTTTCTTGCATATTTCCATGTTAAAGATTACAGTTTCCAAGAGTTTGTGAGAGATGACCAAATGCACTTCTAAAAGTTCAAATTATCGAAGATAAACCAACACTAACTTCATCTTTACACCACAAAAAAAAATAAGTCTAACAAGATCGTTTAGGAAATGAAAGAAAAACAAGTCGGATACCGAATTGCAGGATGCCAGAAAAAATCATGCTACTGATCTTTGAATAATAAATGTCACATTGAAGCACAATGCAAGACTAGAATAGCTATCAGAATAGTATAGCATACACAGGAAATCCTAAGGTAAGGATCCACGGGTTCTATTTACCCCAACAGGGTGATAGATGAAATATCAACAATTTGAAGTATTTACTATATCACGTTGGGATGAAATATCATAAATTTGATGTATCAAGAAGTCGGCCATTCTTTTCAATATGTTCCAGGTCTATAATGTAACTGTCTCTAAGAAATCCAAAGCCGAATGTCCCGTTTTCATACTGCCAAATTCTTCCCTCAACTTCTCGAGAATTTATTGAATTCGCAGCTAGATCTGGAATAACCAAGTCATAACTCGAGTTGATATAAAGCATGCGTGAGACAGCTTTATCATCTGAAGATCGAAAATAGTCATCAGAACTTTGATCTGCCTCAACAGTTGGACGAAGATGCAAGCGGCAATTGTATATATGATTTTCCTCTGGGGATAATGGAGATTCGATGAAACTACCACTCAAAGTCCAAAATACTGGGGCATGATATGTAAGTGGTCTTGACGACTCCCCAACCTTACGGCAAGCAATACCCCCAATGTCATCATAGGTCACCAGATAAAACTCTAAGCTCGAGTCTTCACATATCCCCTACAACACGAAAAATAAAAGAGACCATCAGCTTCACCTCTACCATCTTAAATGTAATGCACTTTTGAGTTGTAGCAAAGATTAATGATATAGGCGAATACAAGATTATGAATATTAGGTTTCACAACAAGAAGAAAAGCACAAAGCTGATGGGTAACTCATCACTGGGTTGACAATAAAATGAACGACTCAAAAATGAGGCTAAAAGCATGATTCAGTAATGATTTATGTCTGGGGTTCGAGTCACATGATGTGTTTGTGTAAGTATTTGAAAAGATTAGACTGCTCAAGTAAATGAAAACCAAGATAGTAATCAAATGAAATACAGAAGTAACATTTTCATTTGATTTGAGAGAAATAGAAATGTAATCATATTGCCAAAAATTTAAAACAGGATGCATAACTACATCGAAGGTACTAATTGACTGAAAAATATGAAGGATTCATCATTCCAACTTGAGATAAGAACTCTGTCCATACTTGTGCAAAAAGAAAGAGTACCACAAAGACCATGGTAGAGGGTACAAAACCAGGAATGCATTTCATATGTGACAATATGAGCAAGCAACTTAGATTTACATGGAACCAACAAGGTTTGAAAAAACATTCCTCCGGCAGTAGCCACATATCTCCATCGCTATTAGTACATGAACTGCACTAAGACATATAGAGGGCGGAGGATTGTGCAAAGTGGGCTAGACTTATGGAAGTGAAGCACAGAGTTGGAGTTTTCAGAAGAAAATTTATAGCACATAACTCTTTACAAGTTAATTAGTGACAATAAATCAAGCAATACTTAGTCTACAAATGAAAATGAATACCTTTATCCTGCATTTCATCTTTGTATCTTACTATCCATATAATTTAAGGCATGCTTAAAGGGTGTCTTGAGCCTTTAAAGCACACCAAGGCATGGCTTCATTGTCATGCTGTATTTGATTAATGGCCACAAAATCAGAGATTGTGGCGAGGCAGAAGAGCTGAACTCTTGTCAGCTTGAGCCTGGGCCTATACTTTTTGAACTTGTAATAACTATTCTCACCGCCATGGAAACAGAGTTCAAATTTGGGAACGACAAAACATAGATTAAATCAATAGAAAATCATAAACTGCAAAGACCTTAACATCCGTCAAGTAAATACTAAGATTTGGGACAAACTGGTAAACAACCGACTAAACACAGATCACACTGACCACAAGTGTCGGAAAACAAACTCAATATAATCTATAGATCACGAGCAAATGCAACTGACAACAAAAGCCTGAAAAACTACCAATGGTGTAAGCTCGCGATAGCAGGTAGTCCAACATGCCGCCAAATTAGTATTCTAGAATAGCAACTCGTCCAACATGCCGTTATACTATCATTCTAGAATCTAACGAGAGACACACGAATGTATATCTCCTAAACCTTAGATACGACATATACCCCACAAAGATCAAGTCTTTGTCAAAGAGCTAATACCTTCCATAGTCCTTGCAATGGTCGGGATGGCTTAGGTGAAGAATTAACAATTTTCACAAAATGCTCTTGCTCCAATCTCTTCATCCTTCCCTGCTTCTCCTTCTCCCTCCTCCTCTGCCTTCTAGAACCCCCATTTCCACCAGGACTCGTCCTGTTAGCAAAATATTGATAAATTTCATGCACCAATCTATCCGGCGGAGACCCGAATGTGTTTTCGGACACCTCCCCTTTCACATTTTCCAAGCTAGAAAATCTGTTTAACCCACCCAACATTGAATTCTCCTCTACAACCAAATGGCATTTGTCCGTGAAACTTACACTCACCTGAATCAACTCATTCTCCAAAAGCCCCAACTCTTCAGAATCCATCAAATCCCCCTGGGTCAGAGGAAATTTCCCTTTGAAATCGAGATAATTCAAGGGCTCCCCATTTGATGTAACACTCATCCATAAAAAGGGTTTCTTTATTACACCATATCCCCGATTTTTAGAAGGCAAAATCCTCGAACCGGTGATATAAAACGGGCCCCATTCAAAGAACACAAGAGGTGGAGATGATGCGGTGGCATCCCCGCAGCGGCGCCAGAACCCGATGAGATTGTCGTACTCGTCGAGAAATCTGTAGAGATGCTTGTAAGAGATTTTCCCATTTCCCCACTTCGTGATATGGGTTTGGGATCCCCATCGGCGGTCGCACATCGACAACCAAAGGCGCTGGTCATCGCGGCACATGGTGCCAAACCGTTTGGACGTTGCGGCGAACGCCGCCAGCTCAGACGGGCGGAGGAATGAGAGGATACAGAGCTGCACATCTTCCGGGAAATCGATGAATGATGATGGCGGAACTGCTTCCATATCAAGATTCTCTGATTTTCCTTGGGGGATAACTCCTGGTTACAGCCTTGGGTAACTGAAGAAGGAAGATTTACTGGTGAGAAATCTGCACACTCCGCCTAAACGTCACCTTTTATCCCACAAAACCCAAAATGGCATATTCCACCTTCAAATCATCGATTCTATTACTTGGCCCGCACACATTTGTGCCGTCGCAGGTCTATGTCTACGAAACTAGATTTCGATTAGGGTGTAATAGAATCGAGCTGAATTTTTTGAATAATTTAAAGTTTGAATTCCGCTCAAATTTAATTATATTTAAGTTCGAGTTCAAGTCGAAATTTGAAAATATTTTACTCGAATTGATTCGATTTGCAGATTGAGTCGAGTTCTACTACTCGAAAGTTAGAACATGTTATAAAGTATTCATTGCTAAATAATAAGTACTTAAGAAACACAAAATTTAATTATATATATAATATATACAATTTTGATATATGATGCATATCTTTTTGTGAGCAATATATGAGCGACTTGTTGGGCCGACCTTTTTTATTCATTTTGTTAGTTTTTTTTTCGATCACATCAATGAGCTTCTCGGGAAAACTTTTCCTTCCTTCTCCGTCACATTTAACTCCAGATCGAGTTTCAAATTTGGCAGACTGTCCATACTATTCATCACGTCTCCACCACCGCCGCAGTCTCCGTCGCCGTCGCCGTGACCGTCACCGCCGTCGCTGGTAAACCAATACTTTCTCAAAAAAACATCACAACCTCAACTGTGTTTGAAAAACTTCAAAAAAAAAATGTTTCTCAAACCTTTAAACTCATACAGCATGCAATAAGGAAATCAATATATGTTTTCCAAAGTACAGCAAGAAACAGAGTTTCATTGCCTCAACTGCTGAACATAGCTAATAGAAATCTTCCAGAATTGAACCACTTACAAAAACGATCAAAATCACTTTGAAAGAGTTTGAAGCTATGGTCGACAAAGAGCTTTTTTCCACATTACTCACCGCTTTAAAATGGAAATTGTTGGAATAAGTTTGATAATGAGGGTGAATTACTTGACACGTGTTATAGGCAAATTAAAATCATGAGCTTATTTTGTCTTTACAAATATTGCACCGATTGATTTAAAATACCTTGGACCGTGCTTGATAGGGTTCGAATTGGCTAACTCCTATGAATCGGGTTCCTGTCTAATCTGAAAATTCAGCTTGGACGAAACTGCATCGCTGAACTGAAGCGGAAACCTTCAAATTTTAGATCTATCATTGTGAGTTTATGGATTTTCTGGGCGTTACAATTGAGCTGGATACAGGTCAGTTGGGAAACTTAAGGATTAGTTCAGATAACTTGAGAAGTTCGAATGAGTGAGTCATCTCAAGAACAGTTCAGGTCAGATAAGTAGATCAATTTGGTTGATTGAAAAACAGATCAGATCAAGTTGAATAGCTCAAATCAAAAGTATATCAGTTGAGAGGAAGAAAGAATCAGCTTATTAGACATACTGTAAGCTTTTGTCCGAACTTTTCAGTTGTTGACTCATATATTAAAGTCGTTGATTCTAAGGATACACCGTTTACGATAAAGATCAAAGATCGAAGAACTGAGACATATCTAAGTTTGATTTCATAAGTTTACGAGGAGCAGAGCGTATTTAATGCATAGCATCATTCTGAGAAAACTATACATGAAACATTAAATGATTACCGTGTTGTTTCAGGAAAGTTACATTGCTCAGAACTGATGTGAGTACGTTACATTTAGTAACGTTGAGACAATGTTATATATAGCCGGCAATTCAAAATCACTAAAAGAGACACAACAAGATAGAACAAGCGATATATCAAGAAAAATGGAACTCTATGAAAAAACCGATCCGTCATTATTCTTAAGATCATTAGCTCGCTTTCAGTGATACATATAAGATCTTTTAGGATCAATTTGAGCAATTATTTTCTTTGTAAAAGAATTTGTACACAGAAGAGTGTTTTTAACCAGTTTGAGTTCTAGGAGTTTTGGCTCAAAACATGGTAAGCTGAAGTGGATTTGTACAAAAAGATTGCACTAATGAAACTCTTTAAGTGATCTTTCTGAAAACAGAAGAAGAGAGATGTAGAAGCTTTGTATTCGAACTTTTAGAAACAAATTTGAATCTTTTTTATTTTACTTACTACTTTAAATTTCACTGATAAATTGATATGTTTCCGTACACTTTTACGATAAATTGATATATTTTCGTAAACTTTTATAGTTCGAAATATCATATCAGACTGAGAACCCAATTTGACATGTTAACTTAAATCAACTCGGCCGAAATTTGATCGTGTCTATTCATCTCTCTCTGAACACATGCTTCGACAATGATAAAAATTAATATTATTAATAAAAGTTAATGTTTTCAAATATAATAACTGAAATAAAAAGAAAATCTTAATGGAAAATTCTTGTTTTTACTTTAATTTTTTGAAAATATCTAAATTAGTTTGTTTTGCTCCTATAAAATAAAACTCACGTGTAAATGCACAAGCACTGTACTGTTATCTCCAAAATTATATATGCTCATGAGAGTGTATGCTCAAAGACAATTCGGTCAAACAACTTTTACATACAAATTCAATTCCTATTTCCAGTAACCATAAACATGTATTTCCAATATCGCATTTCCTGAATATAGATCTAATTAAGATAGATTTTATTGCTTCAAAAAATAGCAAAGTATTCAAATTTTGAACCTGAGCAGATGCTTACACCATATCAATAAAATCAAATAGATTACATAAAACAAGTTTAAAACATACATCACTCATAATACTCGTGCATACACACATGATACGTGCGCCTCACGCATATAGTCATACATTGCTATTGTATAGAAAGAAAAAAAATAAATTAAACTCAATATTTTACAATATAATAATATATTATTTTAGTGATTAATGCTAAAGTGTGTTCACAATGGTGAATGACTGTTAAAAACTCGTTGATTCTCTAAAGTCTACAGATCCTTGGTGCCAAAGTTTTTTGACTCGGACAACAATTTCGTGGGCATTAATTAAAGCAGACTTGATCCATATTTGCATTTTCTCTCTATAAATTCTGTATCAAAAAACCAAAGCAAATATTGGCATAAAGACCGAAGCTCGACGCTAGAAATGGATTCAAATCTTCCTCTATCATTCAGAGAATTCCCCGAGGATGTGCAGCTTTGCATCCTCTCATTCCTCCACCGATCGGACCTTTCGGCGTTTGCGTCCACCTGCAAGAAATATTTCCATCTCTGCGCCGACGATCGGCTTTGGTTTCTCAGGTGCAGCCGCCGCTGGGGCTCCCGGACACAGATCAAGAAATGGGGCGGCGGCAAAGTCTCTTACATGAACCTATTCCGCTTACTGGACCAATACGAAGATCTGATAGGCTTTTGGCGTTACAGCTACTTCCGACGCCAATCGCCTCCGCAGATGGCTCTGTTTGAATGGGGTCCGTTCTACATCACAGGATACAGAGTGTTGCAGTCGAAACAGGGATACGACGTCGTGAAGAAACCGTTCCTTTGGCTCACAGCTACCTCGGATGGGAAGACGCTGAGTTATCTTGACATGAATGAAACCCTTTCCTTGACAGACAAGGATCTGTCCTGTGGACATTCAGAGAAGCTGCGCAGTGCAGCCGGATTGATACTAGTGAACATCGATTTATGCGAAAACGGTGTCCTTTCGCTACGGGAGGATCGCCAGTATCTCGAGTTTAGAAAGCGAGTGCAAACTCCGAATAGACGCGAAGTGTATGATGCCGTCTACAGATCACCTCCTGATAAGTTGATGTCACAGATTTTCAAGATACTCGAAAGCAAGGTTAGTGTTACTGATTATCCGAAGCAGGGGCGGAAGGAAAGGCAGCCGAGACAGCAGCAGCGCGTGTGCAGATGGAGAACCCAACAGTTTATAAAGATAATGAATCCCTCTCCCACTCCGTCCCGACCACTGCAAGGCCTGTGGAAAGTAAGTCTTTTCGGAAAATAACATGCATTCGAGATACACATGAGAGGGATATTTTTAAAAACATATTTTCTGGAGTTATTCTATAGCTACACTTCAATTCAACGGTAATTCAACTCTGATCAACTCATTTTACCCGTTGTTGCAGGGTATAGATCACAACAAATGTTTGAATTTGTATTTAGTTTCATATTGGAACAGAATTTGCTGTGAAGTTGTGGGAAGCTACTCCACACAGTTTTCTACTTCTAATTGTAGAACATTTACCGCTCGAGCGACGGCTTTCCTCGAATCTCCCTTGTCCAGTGAAGAGGAACATACTTTCTATACTCGCAGACATCTTAGGCCCGTTGCTAGATCGAATCAAGATCGTTATGAAGATTTTGATGTGTTGCGCGTTTTTCATACCTTGTCACCGTATCAAGGATATGATGGTCAGGAAGATGTTAATGGGCGATTGTGGCTCTATGCAAACGGGACTTTCGGATTCGGGTTTCTCCGGGATGATTACATTATTGATATGAAACCTCTGCTAAAGAATGGCTGTCTTGCTGATGTTACAACAAAGTCTTCGTAAAATGTCCTATCGTGTCTCGTTTTTTACTACAAATATTATGGATGTGATAAAAGTTTGAGTATAATAAAAAAGAATATGATATGATCGAATAAAACATTTAACATAGAGTTTAGAGGGGGTGAACAAACTCTTTTAAAAGTTTGTGCTTTTAAAACTGTTTTGGCAAGTTGGCTGAGTTGCCGGTTAACTGCGGATCTCAGTCCAAACTGAGCCTTTGAACAGTAAAATCTTTATGCGGAAACATCTCAATTGAACAATAAACAAACTATATATACGTGAAAGTAAATCGAACGAGAGAGAAAATTTGTTTCTGAAAGTTCGAGGTGAAGTTTCTATGTCTCCCCTTCTTTCGATCTAATCGAATGAGTAAGATATACAAATATATTTTTAAATCAATCACTCAGGCCGCACCCGAGCTGAACTCCTAGTACTCTATTGATACTAGAACAGACTCGGTAATCTTATAAATATTTTAAGGATTTTTGCAATTGATACAATGAAAATATAAGCCTATCCACTTTCACCTCTAACTGAAATGAACACGAAAAGAATATGATTCAAAACAAAGTGTTCCTAAGTTGTTCTGTGAACCCAAATTGGATGAATTTACAAAGTGTTCCTAAGTCTAATATGATTCGCCTAACTAAAGCCGCTCCTGTTAACTACCTGAGCTCTGATATGCTTCAAATTTCAACCGAGATCTTCATTACTATGATGTTGAAACTTCAAGAGACTGAATGAAAGACAAGTCTTCAATACTCCAAGAACTGAATGAAAGACATGCTTCAAATACTCCAAGAGACTTGGATGAAAGACAAGTCTCCAATACTCCAAGAGATTGAATGAAAGACAAGTCTCCATCCGGCCTATGATCTGGATCAATACTTAGTTAAATTCTTTAGCTTTTCTTCTGATGCTTGCTGGCATCACTGCTTTCTTTTAAGCACTCCATTATATCAGTTGTTTGCAAACTGAGAGTGGCTACCTCTTCGGCAAGTTCACTTTTGGTCTCCATAATCTCAAGGATAAGATCTTGATAGATTTGTTGATATAACAAATCATTTATAAATAGTGTATCTGGGTCTTAACACGCACAATTAAAATCATTCACATATCTATTGTGAGGTCTAGAGTGCTTAAAAGACTCTATTGCAATTTTAGTTTATTGTTTGTGTCGTTCAAAGTTCCGCATCGGAATCAATGGTTGTAGAGAATTTTCGATCCGTTTTCCGTATTTATCATGTTATTTAATCAAACATGATTTAAATTCTTTCAGAAGATTCCGAGAAACCGTGAGGTACATATGTGATTCTCATGGATATCAATTTTCGGAGAACTGTTGCCTGTTTACAGAGTTTTGGAAGCTGCTGCATACTGTGAAGAGTATGAGCTGGTTTACAGGTCCCCGCCTGATGGATTGATGGCTCGGATAAAGGAGACATTGACAAGCAAGGCTAAGAGGAGGAAACAAAGGCGAAGGGAGAGGAAGAGGCATAGGCAGCTGCGCGACTGCACATGGCGTTCGCAACTTTTTCAGTATATAACAGATCCGTCTCCCACTCCTTGTGGACCACTGCAGGCTTGTGGAATGTAAAACATATATAATTTTCCATAATGGCTTTCCAAAAAGTTTAATTCTTTGTGTTGGTTGCTGCAGGGTATAGGCCCCGACAAAATGTTGAATTTGTATCAGGTCTCCTAACGAACGTTATGACAGTATCAATGTTGATGTTGTGCAATATTTCTGATTCTTCATGACTCGGTATTTCATGTTCGAGCTTCAGCTTTCACTGAGCCACCATTGGCTTCTGAAGAGGAACATACTTACAACACTCGCACGCATCCTCGCTCCATTGCTGAATCTGATCAAGATCATCGCCCGCCATCGTTTGGAGAAGATGTTTTGGGCATTTTCCATGCCACTTCACCTCTGTTCTCACATCATAGATATGACCACGGGGACTATGGCTCTATGCAGACGGGATGACAATATTGCTGGTCCCAGGTGGGGCACCTCGAGATAGAATATCGAATTGGATAAGAAAATTGACACCGAAATTTTTATGTGGAAAAACGCCTAAAAAATTATTAGGGTAAAAACCACGTGCAAGATGAAAAATACCACTATAATATTTTGAGAAATTACACCATCTCACTGTGTTTCCAAAGAGACACACACTCTCTTAATACAGGAGAAACCTATATCACAAATATTATAGAACACACTCTAAAAATATATATAAATATAAATATATATTTATATATATATACATAGAGGACTTTGAGATGTGAGATGCATAAGAACTGATCGGGGGAGCTCTATTTATAGAGCTCCCTGAATGAAGAATTAGAATTCCACAAGGAGTTCGTTTCTCACAAACCGCACATTTGGCAGACAAGCATTTATGGCTTGTCTGCCCACTTGTATGAAATTTCTCCCACTTGGAGATTTGATTGAGAATCAAACATATCTCCACACATCCTTTCAATCTTGCCGTTCTCCGCTGCTTGTGTTTCTGCTAGGCCACATGAGGATCTACATCACTCAAACTTGTAAGTAGTCACTGGCTTGATCAGATGATCAGCCATGTTATCCTTTGTATGGATCTTCTTTATATCCACACTTCCTTCCAAGGTGCTTTTACTTTTGGCCGTAGAAGTGCCAAACTTCAATCTGTGTTCTTTACTGGTAACACAATGCTCACAAAAGGGTAAGGTTACTTTTGTAAGCCCAGGTAAAAGCTTCCGTTCAGAGAGAATTTTCAATCCCCGTTCTGACATATGCCCGAGCTTTTTACGCCATAACATCGATAATTCTTCTCTCGAACCACTTGATGCAACAGCTAGTTCCGCTTCTTTGTGTGTTTGCCCCAAAAGAACATACAGATTTACCGCAACATATTCTGCCTTCATCACCACAAGCGCGCCTTTAACAATTTTCATGATCTCACTCTCGATACGGATCTTACAGCCGACATCATCCAATTGCCCCAAGGACAACAGATTCTTTGTCACGCCCTTCACATATCATACATCATGTATGGTGCGTATAGTGCCATCAAACATTTTGATTTTTATGGTGCCAACCCCAGCGATTTCCAAGGCATGATCATTTTCCATGAATACGGACCCTCCTGAGATAGGTCCATACTGGTCGAACCATTCTCTCCGAGACGTCATGTGCCACGTCGCACCTGAGTCCATAATCCATGCATCAAAAAACTTGTGTCTGCCTTCCACAACAGTTGTTGCTTCGCTGAACAATATTTCAGCACCGCCTGAAATACTCGCCACATTTCCTTGAGAACTGTTCTCAATACTCCTTGTACACTCTTTCTTGAAGTGTCCTTTACCGCCACATTTATAGCAGTAAATATTTTTCTTCTTACTTCGTGACTTTGATCTACCATTCCTGTAACTCCCACTGAAGTCACGTTCCGTTGATCGTTCTCTTATCATCGGAAAAGCCTCAGCTTGCTTTGAAGATACCAACATGTCTTCCTTATTCTTGCGTCGACTTTCTTCGCTAAGAACCGCATTCAAAACATCATTGATATTTAATCCGTAAGGATATTATTGGTTATGTTGATGATAAGCTGATCATATGAATCCGATACTCTGAATTAGAAGCTACGCACGTTCTTTTTCCTCTATTATATGCTCCATTGTGGTGAGCTGAGCAAATAGAGTATTAAGAGTGTTGATATGGTTGGTTATCGATGAGGATTCCGCCATACTGAGAGTATACAACTTTCTCTTTAGGAAAATCTTGTTGTGCAGTGACTTGACCTCGTACATCTTTTTCAGAGTATTCCAAACAACTTTTGCCGATTTTATTTCAGCGATACTCGACAAAACTCCATCTGCTACTGCAAGTGAATATTGAAAATAGCAGCACCATTCATCTCATTCCATTTTTCATCGTCCGTGACATTCCTCGGTCTATCTCCAATAGCAGCCAAGCAACGTTCTTTCGTTAAAATTGCTTGAATCTTCAATTTTCACAGCATAAAGTTGCTGCCATTGAACTTTTCTATCTCGTAATTTGCCGCCATTATGTCAACAACAATTATCCTGCCTAAAAAAAATTCAAAAAATCTTTTCTGAAGTGGAAGATCAGTCACAGCTGCAACCATAGAGCATACTCAGAATTTTAAGAAAATTTTCACCAGGCTCTGATACCACTTGTTGGTTCCAGGTGGGGCACCTCGAGATAGAATATCGAATTGGAGAAGAAAATGGACACCGAAATTTTTATGTGAAAAAACCCCTAAAAAATTATTCGGGTAAAAACCACGGGCAAGATGAAAAATACCACTATAATATTTTGAGAAATTATATCATCTCACTGTGTTTCCAAAAAGACACACACTCTCTTAATACAGGAGAAACCTATCTCACAAATATTATAGAACACACTGCCCACTTGTATGATAAATATTTATATATTTTGCACAATTAACTGTGCACTAGTTGGTAGTCTGGGCCCTTGTGGGTGTTGTAGTCTACAATTGAATCAATTCATGCAACTTGGCCCAAAGATCCAACGACTAAATGGGCTGATGGGCCTAACCTCTAATAATGGTTATTATTATTATTTTGGTAAGTCTACTTTAATCTTTTAGTAAAATGAAAACGGTCAATGCCTCGTCTGTACATACATACAAGCATATATAATTTATTGTGGTACTGTTAGAAGAAAATAGGAGATATTTTATGGATTATGACATTATATTATGCTCAACTTTTAATATGTAAGTATGTAAGATATATGTACATACACCCCACTCACATATTAATCAAAATTTCTTCAAAGATCCATATTGCTAAACTTTATTTTTGACAAAAATATAATGTTTTTTTATTGTATTTTAATAATTTCCAACACACTTATGATGATTAGTTATAAAAACAAATTTGATCAAGATCATTTACTTCAATAATTCCTACATAACATATAATATCTCATCATAATAATACTACATAATCCATATATATTTTTGTATGTATATCTCGAAAACCGAAAATGGCTTTTCTATGGAGATAGCCGCCGTAGCAGCCAGCTGAGCTGTTATTTGTTAGCATTTTTATGAATAAAAAGTCAAGGGATCGTGCATCTTCTTTTATTCCATTTAATTTATTTGCACTCGTTAATATTAATACACTTTCTTTGATTGTTCCCACGCATGGCCTGCAAAAGTAATCAATTTTTTTATAAAAATCTACGGAAACAGCATCATTGACTTGGAGTCATTAACTATCCAAATACAAAAATTTTTATCAATAGATTAATCTTGATTAAGGATAATCCATGACATGTAATCCCTTCGATTAAGGATATTCCATGTACAAACTGGGAAAAACATACCTCAAATTATGTATATATGAAGAATCTATAGCAGTCATGAAGTTAATAATTTTTAAATATCATGAACAAATTTCTAAATAAAGTTATAAATTTGTCATAGTAATTAAGATTCTGTGAGTATTTAGGAGGCAGATTTTCACATGTATCTCCAATAATTGCTGCATTAAATGCTTGCTATATTGGTTAAGTTTAGTTAATCTGATATCATCCCAGCTTTGGATTCAATATTCATTAAATAAATATTTAATTTATTTTTACTTTGAAAGTGTAGAATAATTTAAAGTATAAAAACTCTTTTGGCATTTAGCAATATAGTGCTGATAATGAAAATTGATAGAGAAGAAAGGGACAAAAATCTGAAGCACATGGCTTGAAACAGCACACGTGTGGGGCTTGATTAAACCTATTCCTCAAAGCTTTCATGCTGGTCCACGTGAGTTTTTGACATTTTCCAATATATATCAAAACAAAATTTTTCCGTTAAGAAAATAGAGATCTAAAATTAAAAATTTTCAGAAAATAAAATAAAAATAGAGAAACTAAAATACGAAATTTAGGTTAATACTAAAGTGTTTTAATATTTAAGTTTTCTATTGTTCGTTAAGAAGCTTGTTTTTCTAAAAAAACTTTTTTAAAGTTTGAGAGGCTGAAAACATTTGTAATCAGAGAATTATTTTGTGTTCGGTAAGACAAATTAAATTGTTGAATTCTGCATGTAGTTATATCTTGGTTGTTCAATTTTTTATCCATAAATTTAAAATTATGATTGATATTTAATTTAATTCAAATTTTGAAATCATTGTCCAACTCAAATGTGTTTGAGAGAGTTTTTGTCGTTATACCAAAAGTAATACTGATAGTTAAAGATGCATCTCAAATCTCCTCTAAAGCACCAAGTTTATTCGTTTCACCTTATAGGACAATTATTGTACCAAACATCTTTTCGTAATTGCTTTCCTTTTGTATTCAATAGAATTGGAACCGTGACTTCTATCATTGATATCAATTGTGGGAACAAATTTTTACATCCATCTTTACGAAAAATTAGATTTAACCAGTAGTAATAAGGGTATGTTACAACCATTCAAACCGAACAATATCTCTCATATGCCACATATTGATATCTCGCTCTATCCTAGAGTACAATTATTACGTGCAACAAAATTTATTCACCCAAATTAAATATCTCGATCCAGACATAATATGAGAACTTTGTCATTTTATAACACAATTAAAATCAATAGATCTACTAAGATTTGTAGACCATATGTGTATAGTTCACAAAACGCTAGAACGTTCAAAGATTATACATATCGAAACTTCAAATATACTATCTTTCTGCCTATCCTATAAAAGTAAAATAGTAAAATAAAGAAATATGTACGTGCATGGAGATTTAACTTGTTTGTTGCAAATGTTGCACAATAATCCCAAAGATTTCAAACAATGTTGCACCTTATGGACCAAGAAAGATCGATGGAGATCAGTGCACAAATGTTAATAGATGGAATGAGCTAGGTTAGTTTGAAATTGACATGATCATGGTTCGATCACCGCGATCGAACCGACACCAAATTCATACGGCGAACCTTTCGGGCATCGTTTAGCATCAAATGACAACTTGTTTGAACACTCATGTTGGTCGAGTTCTACAAAAATTGAAGTTATAGTCTGTATACTATCATATATCACGGAACAAATGGCATTGTCTAGTATCATAGCATCCATTGTACGACATTTGTTTTGCGCTAAAATCTGAAACTTGATCCTGGTCAAGAGGGTTGAATTATAAGTTCATGAAATTATGATATGACAAATTTAAAGTATGTTGTAAATAAAAAAAAAAAAAACTCGGGTGTGTATGAAAACAAATAGGCTGTCAACTCTGAGAAAGATAGTCCTCTTAGTGTGTGGTGTAATGTGTTAGGTCCACTCTTACATTTATTGCTCAGATGCCTTTGCATTATTGAACCTACCCTCCTCCATTGGAATCCACACTCTTTGTTTCCAGTAGATATTGATGATGCATGTTACGTGACTTGTAATATGTTCATTAGTTTGAATTATTTTTAATTAACAATGTATGTTACCATATTTCATATAAAAAGAATGTTTCGATACCAGGAGCTTTTGTAGGAGAAAGAAGACATGCCTTCTACAAAATATGAAATTCAGGAATATTTTTTTTTTCTGTGAGAAATATCTGGTCATTGAGTTTCTGCTTCTTTTTTTCTGTCGATTGAATCCAAGATGGAAATTAGATAATTTTTTGTTGATATTTTTTTTATAAAGATGGGTCACAAGTTTAATTTCGGAATACAAATGGTCGAATCAGAATTTAAGGCTAGCTACATCTCTTGTGAGTACTGGTCACATACAATGTTATGTTACTCGAGATTAATGAAATGATTTCTCGAGGGTTCCGAATTAAATGTGAAGGGTATATGTAATTAGATACTATGTCTCTACGACATAATTTGTAGTCACATGAGGACATATTCTACCACATGTTCATATAATAAGGGTTGAGCACGAAGTCTCCCTACCCGTCTTCTTCTTCTTCTTTTTTAAAAGAAAAAAAAAATTAGTGTTGTCCTTTACTTTCGTTTGATAGTTCGAGATTATTTTGGTAAACTTCTTGTGGATAAAAACTTTTATAATTGTGAAAGGAACTGTCTACTTGGATTGAGATATTTGAAATAATGGATCTCAAAATTTATTTTCTCAGCTGACTTTGAATTGTAAGTTTTTGCATTTGGATGGATGTATTTGATTTAGATGGGTTTGATTCTATGGATGAATAATATCGTATTGTGAATAAAGCATATCTCAGATATTTTTGCAATATATAATACCTATCATACAACTAATTTTTTAGTTAAACTAAAGGTATGACGAAAAATTACACCTCATGTTAGATCCATTGAGCCCCCGTTCTAGTCTCCTTAATTATTCTTGCTCGGGTAATTTAGTTCGGGGGATGATCTGTAATTTAAAAAAATTAGGGGGCGTCGGATGTGTTTCTAATATAACATCTCCGATGTTTAAGTCAAATTGTGATTGAGCACGAGTAGATGCGGCCACGGTCCTGGTCGAACCTTGACCCGACCCGAAACCGGCCCGTGGTCAACGGGTTTCGACCCGGACCCGGACCGAACCCGTATAGAAACGGGCCGGTTCCGGTTTACAATATGTTCGATCCGGCGACCCGCCGGGTCGAACACGAAACCGGCCCGGCGGGTCGTGCAAATTTAAAAAAAAAAATTCGAAATTTGAAGATAACGTTCGACCCACCGGTCCGGGCAGGGTCGGACCCGGCGGGCCGACCGTTACCTATTAAAAAAAAAAACTTAATTGTGCATAACGGTCGACCCGGCGGGCAATAAAAAAAAAATTAAAAATTTTACCTATAAATACCCCATACCTCCTTCACTTCATTCCACACCAACATCTCTAATCTCTTCTCTCAATCTTCTTCTATATATCTCAATCTTCTTCTATATCTAAATCTTCTATCTCTCAATCTTTTTTTTTCTATCTCATATTCTATCTCTCAATCTTTTTGTATACTATCAAATGGCGGAATCAAGTCGTCGTGGTGGGGGCAAGGGAAAATCTGTTGTTTTCCCTACGAGAAATGTTTCTCCATTAAACATCCAAGATCTTGATTTCCTATTTGACGACAACGATGAAAATACTCTACAAGATGTTGAAGTCCAACCAACTTTTCAACAATCTCAAGGCACTCAAGGTAGCACATCGATACCGTCGGCGCCTACGGTATCGATGGGTGGGAGGTCACAAAAATCCGACATCTTCATCAAGCATTTTGATAAGGTGACACTTCCCTCTGGTGATCTTCAAGCTATTTGCAAGTATTGTTCAAAAGCCTACAAATGGCAACATGAAGGAGGATATGGCACCTTGATCCGGCACATCGAGAAGAATCATCCGGTGGAAATTGGTATTTCTAGATCTCAAAGTCAAATACCTACAGTTTCATCCCAATCTCGTAACGAATCTCAACTTTTTAAATTTCTGAATCTGACTTTAGGGATGAAACTGCTAGATTTGTTGTTGTAGAACAACTTTCTTTTAAGTTTTGGTGATAAATTATCTTTTCAAAACTGGCTTTCATCTAGTGCTAATCCTGTAATTAGACGCATCCCACGTAATACACTTAAACGCACAATTCACAAATT
>KQ996424.1:205845-261493 GCA_001598015.1 Dorcoceras hygrometricum
TTTAACGTTGGCTCATATTATTGGGGACATTAAGGGGACCGTCCTTCACGACTCAACATTGATGGGTCATCTTGACACGTGATAGTAAACGGCGTCATATTATTGGGCCCTTACTGGACGTGAGGTGAATACATGGGGGTTGCAATCGGAAACTACCTTTTGGGGGTCATGGATGGCTGATATTATTCGGGTCCATGATCGCTTGATTGGGCTCCGTGTACCCCCTAAAGAAACCTGTTTTCTCGATTTCATTAGAGGGTGGTGAAATCGTTAAAATAGTGGGAGGGTAATTCATAAAACTTAACGATCATGTTTTATGTCTTAGCTTATATCTTATATAGTTAGTAATGTATGTCCGTTTTTCTCTCAGTATTACTGCTTATAAAATGGTTTCGATGAAAAACCCGCTCGCTTGCTATGTGATGGCATCGATGTCCAATGAAATGCAACGGCGTTTTGAGAAGACGAAGTATACTGCTGACATACTTCATCATCTCAGTGGGAGGGTAATTCATAAAACTTAATGACCATGTTTTATGTCTTAGAGCTTATATCTTATATAGTTAGTAATGTATGTCCGTTTTTCTCTCAGTATTACTGCTTATAAAATGGTTTCGATGAAAAACCCGCTCGCTGCTATACTGGATAGCAACAGGTTCACCGGTCAGAACTATCAAGACTGGCTCCGCAACCTCAATCTTGTATTGGCTTCGGAGAAACTTCTCTATGCGATAGAGAAGAGTGCTCCGAAGTTTGCCCCTGCCGATATCAGCCCTAAGGAGCTGGTAACGCTTAAACAATGGTGGGACGACGAGGTTAAAGCTCGATGCTACGTGATGGCATCGATGTCCAACGAAATGCAACGGCGCTTTGAGAAGACAAAGTATGCTTCTGCCATACTCTTTCATCTCAAGGAACTGTACGGGGAGAACTCTCGACATGAGAGGTTCACGGCTGTCAAGGAGCTGATGACGAGCCGCATGCGCGATGGGACTTCGGTCCGCGAGCATGGGGTTCGTATGATTGGGCTCGTTGAAAAGCTGTCGGGCCTTGATATCGCACTTCCATATGAGCTGTCTGTGGATGTACTTCTCCTCTCGCTACCCGCTGCATTTGACCCCTTTGTGGTCAACTTCAATATGAACAAGCTGGAAGCCACCCTTGAAGAGGTGGTTAACATGCTCGTAGTGTTTGAAGGGATCATAAAGAAGGACAAACCCGTCCTCCTTCTGGGTTCTTCTTCCTCTGCGAAGAAGGGGCCCAGACGCAAGAGAAAGAAGCGTTCTGCTCCTGCGAAGGAGGAGAAGTCCGCCAAGAAGCCGAAGGCAAGGGCTTCCAAACCAAACAAGAGCGAGGATGTTTGCCACCACTGCCACAAGGCTGGGCATTGGAGGAGGAACTGCAAGGAGTACCTCGAGCAGTTGCGAACTGCGAAAGATATGTTCTATATTGAAATAAATATGTCTCTTAATTCGATTTTTTGGGTACTTGATACCGGATGTGGATCTCATATCTGCAATGATTTGCAGGTGATGACAAGAAGCCGACGTCTGAGAGAGGGTGAGACCCACTTGAGGCTTGGCAATGGAGCAAGGGTTGCTGCTATAGCTATAGGTGATGTTTACTTATTTCTATTTTCTGATTTTAAGTTGTTGTTAAGAAACGTTTTATTTGTTCCCGAATTAATAAAAAACATTATTTCTGTTTCTATGCTTGATAGTGATGGATATTCTTGTATGTTCGCGAATTCGATTTGCAATATTTACAAGAATGAATGTTTAATTGGAATTGGGGAACGCGAAAACGATTTATACACCTTAAAATTAAAAGACGTTCCAACTCGCGATGTCGAAGCACATACAACAACGATTAAAAGAAAACACGATAACTTGAACCCAGCACAACTTTGGCACGCTAGGCTAGGTCATATTTCTCTAAGTAGGATGAACAAGTTGGTTAGGAGTGACTTGTTTGATCTGTCAGACATGAACTCCCTACCGAATTGTGAATCTTGTCTTAAGGAAAATATGACCAAGCAACCCTTCAAGGGCAAGGGTGAGCGTGCTCAAGGCCTATTGGATTTGATCCATACTGATGTGTGCGGCCCGTTTAGTATTGGTACTAAATAAGGTCACACATACTTCATCACCTTTACCGACGATCGCTCTAGGTATGGGTACTTGTACTTGATGAAGTACAAGTCTGAATCCTTTGAAATGTTCAAAGAATTTAAGGCTGAAGTAGAAAATCAATTAGGCAAAAGTATTAAAGCACTTCGATCCGATCGAGGTGGTGAATACTTAAGTGCTGAGTTTCAAGACTATCTGAAAGAGAATGGGATTCTCTCACAGTGGACCCCTCCGGCCACACCACATCTCAATGGTGTAGCGGAGCGTCGTAATCGGACCTTGTTGGACATGGTTCGATCTATGATGAGCTTCACTGAACTTCCTACCTCGTTTTGGGGCTATGCGCTCGAAACGGCGGTAATGTTGTTGAACAATGTCCACACCAAGGCAGTGGATAAGACTCCGTATGAGATATGGATGGGCAAACCACCCAAGTACTCATTTATGAGGATTTGGGGATGTCATGCTTACGTGAAGCAGACAGTGGGAGATAAGCTGGATACGAGATCCATCTTATGCTACTTCATTGGGTATCCAATGAATTCCATTGGATACTACTTCTACTATCCGAGCGAAACAAAAGTGTTTGTTTCTAGAAATTCCACCTTTATGGAAAGGGAATTTCTACTTGATAGAAAGGGCAGAATAGTAGAACTCGAAGAGGTTCGAGAACCAACTGAAGTACCAAGTGAATCTCCTGCACCTCCAGAGCCAGTACCAGAAATGGTCGCACCTAGGAGGTCCGAAAGGATTCCTAGGGCTCCTGAGAGATATGGTTTTCTCCTTGAAGATGATCAAGGTGATCAAGTTGTTGGATCTGATCCAAGAACTTTCAAGGAGGTGATTTCCGATGCTGATTCTAATTTGTGGCTTGAAGCAATGCAGTCTGAGTTTGACTCGATGCATGCTAACCAAGTTTGGACTCTTGTTAACCCTCCCGAAGGAATTGTTCCTATTGGGTGCAAATGGGTGTACAAGAGGAAACTTGGGCCTGATGGTAAGGTAATGACCTACAAGGCACGACTGGTCGCGAAAGGTTACACTCAAAGGCAAGGTGTTGACTATGATGAAACCTTCTCGCCAGTCGCAATGTTCAAGTCAATTAGAATCTTGTTAGCCATAGCCGCATGGTACGACTATGAGATATGGCAAATAGATGTGAAAACTGCGTTCCTTAATGGAAACATTAAGGAAGAGATCTATATGACGCAGCCTGAGGGTTTCACATCTGTTGGAAGCGAGCATAAGGTATGCAAGCTTCAGAGATCGATCTACGGTCTCAAACAAGCATCGCGAAGTTGGAACCTGAGATTCGATGAAACAAATCGTTGTCGAGGATTCACCGCTCGCAGACCTGCGTGGATATCCTATGCTATCTGAGGGGATAATAGTGTGCAAATCTCTGGCCAGCGTACTAGAAGTGTTTTAGGTAAATGTGTTTACCTAGTTGCACTCGTGATGTCACTATTCGATCTCCAAGATGTATGCATAGCTATCGGATCTATAGCGACTCTCGATTTACCAATGGTCGTTGATCTGATCGGGATATATGGATTGAAAGGACCGTACTGTACGCTAACCACGACCAACTGGTTCTTGCAGGCACTATCAGTGATACCTAGGGGATCATGGAGCGATGTTGCTAGATGCTTTTACCATGATCCGTTGGGCAAGTCCGGAATTGTGATTCCGGAGCCACAATGGTTGTGGGCCCACGGCTAGCTATATCCCTGAACCATTGAGGGTCACATAAGTACTGGATTCGAGATTCCTGCACGGATACTCAGCTCAATGTGTTGAGCATACGAAGAGGATTTTGGGAGTGCGACTTCCTAAAAGTCAACACGGGTCAAATCGAGATTTCCGGACGTTGAGGGGCAAAGCGGTCATTTTGCTCTGGGGTTCTGAAAAATGATTTTTCAGATCATAGTATTCAGTTTCGGAAACTGAATCGATCGGTCCGATCTGATCGGCGATCGGAGTTACGATGAAGTCACGGTGATAGGGATGAACGTAATGTTCATGCTTTGGACCCGGGCCCGTTGGGCCGATCCAAAACTATTACCAAGTCTATCTAATTAGACTTAACTTCAATCATAACACACTAGATAACATTAAACCCTAACCCTAAGCACTAAACACGCCGCCCCTCTCTTCATCAACCTCACGCCGCGCCGCCGCTCGCCGGAAAATTTTTTCCGGCCAATCTTGACGAGGAAAATCCGTCCGCGCCGATCTCGTCAGGCCTTCTAGTGCAGGCTGACGAAGGAATCCCGTCTCCGGTCATGGACCTGATTGACGATATCTACCGACGCCTACCGTGAAGTGCCGTTTTCTTTACGAAACCGGTCGGAGCCAGGCACGAGTTGCCAGCAAGGTAGTCACCTAAACATCCTATGAATAGTCATAGATTTGTATTGATTTTATCGTATTGATCGTCTCCCGGTATTGTTTTTCGTTCTTCCGCTGCCTCGCCGGGGGGGCGTGATCCGGATCCCAACAGCTCTCATGTCGAGAGTTCTCCCCGTACAGTTCTTTGAGATGAAAAAGTATGTCAGCAGCATACTTTGTCTTCTCAAAGCACCGTTGCATTTCATTGGACATCGACGCCATCACATAGCATCGAGCTTTAACCTCGTCGTCCCACCATTGTTTAAGCGTTACCAGCTCCTCAGGGCTGATATCGGCAGGGGCTTCCTTCGGAGGACTCTTCTCTATCGCATAAAGAAGTTTCTCCGAAGCCAATACAAGATTGAGGTTGCGGAGCCAGTCTTGGTAGTTCAGATCGGTGAACCTGTTGCTATCCAGTATAGCAGCAAGTGGGTTTTTCATCGAAGACATTTTATAATGCAGTTATACTGAAAAGAAAAGCAGACATACATCACTAACTATATATAAAATAATCGCTAAGACATAAAACAAGGTCGTTAAGTTTTATGAATTACCCTCCCACTATTTTAACGATTTCACCACCCTCTAATGAAATCGAGAAAGCAAGTTTTTTTAGTGGGTACACGGATCCCAATCAAGCGATCATGGACCCGAATAATATCAGCCATCCATGACCCCCAAAAGGTAGTTTCCGATTGCAACCGGTGCAACCTCCATGTATTCACCTCACGTCTAGTAAGGGCCCAATAATATGACGTCGTTTACTATCACGTGTCAAGATGACCCATCAATGTTGAGTCGTGAAGGACGGTCCCCTTAACGTCCCCAATAATATGAGACAACGTTAAAGGGAGTTCCAACCAAACTCACAACAATTGTCAATGGCGTGGACAGCTTTCCGGCATACATGACCCCCTCAATAATATGAGCCGGGCCATGTATACGGGTAGCATCGACGTACACCCATTGGTGATGGAAGGTAGGGAAATTTAAACAAATTAAAATACCCTTTAGTTTATCGAATAAACATTTATCTTGATATAAGTTTTAAATCATATTTAAAACGAGGGATTTTATTTTTGAAAATTTGGTCTCATGCATTTATTTTAAATCAAATTTAAAACATGCAACATGCGGATTCAACTAACTATATATATCAATATATATAAATATTGGGATGATCGATCGCGAGAGCTATGCGGTCCGTGGTTGTCAGTCACGGACCTGGGTCCAATCCTAGGCGTAATGCAATATGCAATGCAATCCTATTACAATGCTTCCGGTTTTACAGATCTTCGGTCTTCAATATCCTTGATCGTCATTGTCCACCGTCTTCGGATGTCCTCCCATTAAATCTAGTAATTTTACATTTAAATTTACCATGACATATAAGGGATACATTTATCAAGGGGTGGGAACGGGCCACAAAGGCCCACTTTACCCAATCATGCAATTAATCTAATTAAAATGCATAAATGTAAATAATCCAATTATTTATCGCAAAATCATAGTTTAATCATAAAATCGCATTTTATAATAAAATCGTATTTTGTCGATAAAATCAAATTTTAATCAACAAAATCATATTTCATTATAAAATCATATTTTATAATTAAAATCACATTTTGCTAATTTTAATTATATCATTTTGGGATTAAAACAATTCTAGGCCCAAAAATCTCAAAATTTCAAAATCGACCAAAACGAGCCCGATGTCGAATGTCGGCCCGAAAACTTCACGGGTTGCCCGGGACAGGCCTGAACTAAACCCTAGAAGAAAACAGCCGTCATGACATCGCCGGGGCTTCGTCGTGCGGCCGCCGCCAACAAATCACGTGCGACGCAAGGCCGCACGCCGGCGCACGGCCGCGCAACCAATTGCGCGTCCAGCAGCATGCGACGTCCAACAGGCTGTGTGACCAGCGCTGCCCATCGTCGGCCAGCAAGCAAAAACCGTGCGGCCAGCGCGCGATGAAAGGGCGGCCATCGTCGAGCCATCGCGCGAAGCAAGCGACCGACGATTGGCCGTGATGCGCGACCAGCGCGCATCTCTTGTGCGTCCAGCAGCGCGCAACCGTCCGGCCAGCGCGCGATGGTGTCGCGCGCGCCATAGCGCGCGCGCAACGTGGTGGTCGCCGCCGCACATGGCGGCGGCCCTGCGGATTGCTTCCCGAATTTTGTTTTTCGATCTGAAAGGTTAAAGATTGGATACAATAAGGCAGTAATCGTATTGATCAGATCCGAACCTTGGCTCTGATACCACTGTTGGGGAACCACGACGGATCCGGATCACGCCTCCCGGCGAGGCAGCGGAAGAACAGAAATTTGGCCAGGAGACGATCAATACAATAAAATAAACACAACCATAGGGTGTTTCTCGGGGTTACCTTTCTGGCAACTCGTGACTGGCTCCGACCGGTTTCGCATGGAAACCGACACTTCACGGTAGGCGGCGGTAGACTACGTCAATCAGGTCCACGACCGGAAGCGAGACTCCTTCGTCAGCCTGCACTAGAAAGCCTGACGAGATCGGCGCGAACGGATTCTCCTTGTCAAGTTGGCCGGAACAAATTCCGGCGAGAGAGGCGGCGGCGGCAGCAGCTTTTGAGAGAGGAGAGGGGGGCGGCCACTTGGAGCTAGGGTTAGGGTTTTGTTTTGAGTGTTGTGTCAAGTCTATTATGATTTAGTCCTAAGTCTACCTTAAGTAGACTTAATGATGGACTTGGGCCGGTCCAACGGATGAACATTCGGTTCATCCCCATCACTGTGACTTCATCATAACTCCGATCGCCGATCAGATCAGACCGATCGACTCAGTTTCCAAAACTGAATACTATGATCTAAAAAACCATTTTTTAGAATCCCAGTGCAAAATGACCGTTTTGCCCCTCAACAGCGGAAATCACGATTTGACCCCTGTTGACTTTTAGGAAGTCGCACTCCCCAAAATTCTCCTCAAGTGCTCAACATATTGAACTCAGTATCCGTGCGGGAATCTCGAATCCAGTACTTGTGTGACCCTCAATGGTTCAGGGATACAGCTAGACGTGGGCCCACAACCATTGTGGCTCCGGAATCACAATTACGGACTTGCCCATCGGATCATGGTAAGAGCGTCTAGCAACATCGCCCCATGATCCCCTAGGTATCACTGATAGTGCCTGCAAGAACCAGTTGGTCGTGGAGCGTACAGTACGGTCCTTTCAATCCATATATCCCGATCAGATCAACGACCATTGGTAAATCGAGAGTCGCTAAAGATCCGATAGCTATGCATACATCTTGGAGATCGAATAGTGACATCGCGAGTGTAACTAGGTAAACCCATTTACCTAAAACACTTCTAGTACTCTGGTCAGAGATTTATACACTATTATCCCGTCAGATAGCATAGGATATCCACGCATGTCTGCGAGCGGTGAATCCTCGACAACGATGCATCGACTCCTACATGCATCGGGGTCTCACCCAATCCCGCCGCCTGATGACCCCAAGTGAGTCGGCAAACGAGTCAAAGTGAGACGCCTATCATGTAGAGTCTCAATAATGTTTCGAGTCGTGAGGACTAATCAGTACAACCAAGACCTCGGACTTATCCACTCGACAAATGGTAACCACTTGGAAAGTCCGAACGAGGGTAGTTCGATAGATCACCAGGTCACTATCAATCTGCATGCTCAGAACATCACAATGTTCCCTACCAATGAAACATGGTACTTCGCATCGCAGATACTAGTCTCGACATATAAATAAATGCGAATATCATATATAAAGATTGTTTCACACAAGAGTCTATGAATCCACACGTCACAAGTTGGCTAGTTGGGCATCTACTCTAACATGGAGTGACGGCAATCTTGCTCGTACATGTGAATTACTTGTCATTGGATTGATAATGCATGGAATATACAAAAATGTTTGCTTGCATATCGTTGTTTCAATGATCCACACACTGCACAAAATAAATTCCATCTGATGTTTATTAGTTTAGAAGAATATGTTTGACTTCCAAAATTTTTTCAATTTATTTTGATAATGCAAGTGACAACACGTGTAGTATTGATGAATTAATTAAAATGTGTCAACCATCGATTGGTGGTAAATTTTTTCATATTAGATGCACATGTCATAGTTTTAACTTGTGTGTACAAGATGAACTTAGAAGTTTAGAAACTTATATTAAACCAATTAGATCTGCAATACATTATCTGTGGACACATCCCCAAGTTATGAAACAATGTGGTAAATTTTATAAATTAAATGGCATGAGGGCGAAACGATTTGCACGCGATGTTCCGACATGTTGGAACTCAACCTAAAAACTTTTGTTGTCTACTTTTGAATATAAAGATTTATTATGTGGATTTTTTGGCCAAGTTGTTCAATCTTCTAGTCTTTATTTATATGCAAACCAATGGAATATTTGCACAATAATATGTGAAATTTTAAAAGTCTTTAGCAATGCCGCTGATCAACTTTCTGGTGTTTATTATCCTACATGTCATTTAGTTCTAACACATCTTTGCAATTTTGCATATATTTTTGCGAACATTTAACTTCTAATGAGCCCCCATTAATTGAATGCATTATTAGTATGAAAACAAAATGGAAAAAATATTTTTTAAACTATTACTGATATATTTTTATGTGCTATAGTCTTTAGCAATGCCGCTGATCAACTTTCTGGTGTTTATTATCCTACATGTCATTTAGTTCTAACACATCTTTGCAATTTTGCATATATTTTTGCGAACATTTAACTTCTAATGAGCCCCCATTAATTGAATGCATTATTAGTATGAAAACAAAATGGAAAAAATATTTTTTAAATATTACTGATATATTTTTATGTGCTATAGTTTTAAATCCTAGACTTAAATTAGATGGTTTAGGTGAATTGCTTACATTGTAGTATGATTCCTTGGATCCAACTATTGACGCTTGCCCTTCTTCTTCCATGATTATTTCGAGTGTTAGATATAGTTTAACTGAGATTTATACTGAATATAATGAAAAATATGGTTCACAAGTTGCTACACAAACACAACACACCACCTCTAGTATCATCACATCGCGACTAACCAAGGCCCAAAATTTAATTCGTGACCGGACGAAACTTCCTCGAGGATCCTCAAGTTCCAATCTGGAACTTGAGAATTATTTAACTACTACTTTTGATTTTAGTGCTACAGACGACGAGGACACTTTCGACATACTGAGATGGTGGGCTCAAAAGAAACAAGTATATCCCATTTTGTCTTTAATGGCAAAGGAGATTCTTGCTTGTCCTGTTTCAACGGTTGCAGTGGAGCAAGCATTTAGCATGGGAGGAAACACGCTGGACGAGAGGAGATCTACTATTAGGCCGGAGAATTTGGAAGCCCAATGTCTTCTTAACAATTGGTCGAGAGCTGCCTCAAGAACACAAGACCAAGACGAGACAAATGACGACGAAGACACCGAGGGCACTTCTGGAACAACAACTGGAG
Source organism: Dorcoceras hygrometricum (assembly GCA_001598015.1). Classification (NCBI taxonomy): domain Eukaryota; kingdom Viridiplantae; phylum Streptophyta; class Magnoliopsida; order Lamiales; family Gesneriaceae; genus Dorcoceras; species Dorcoceras hygrometricum. Next base: position 215,855 of record KQ996424.1, read on the forward strand.
GAGACACAAGTGAATGTGATTAGTCAAGTTGCCAATATAATTCGTCTTTTACTTTCTATTGTAATTTTAACTTATTTGTATTGTTATTCAATAACATTTATTTTTTAAAAGTATTTATATTTCAAATTTCAAATTCAAATCTCAATCATTATTCTTTTAAATTCAAATTCGAATTCAAACACAAATTAAAATTCGAATTCAAAATTCTAATTCTAATTAATTAAAATTCAAATTGAAATAACAAAATTAAATTCAAAATTTGAATTTCAAAAAGAAAAAAAAATTTCTTAAATTAATTTAAAAAAATGAACCGGCCCGGAACCGGCCCGGAACCGCCGGTTCCAGACCCGGACCGGAACCGGTTCTCACGGTTCCGGTTCCGGTTCCAGGTTTTACGGACCCGGAATCGACCCGTGGCCGGGTCTAAGCACGAGACTGACAAATTTAGACAGATGAACTAATTAGGATCGATATAAAAAAAAGTACTATAGGTGTTATCTGATCAAAATTGAAATTCAACAAATGATGTAGAAAGTGGACTTTGGTACTGTCGATGGGCAAGCAAACAATTAAGTAGGCAGCAAACGGCATGTGCATATGAAAATAGGGTTCGGGACCAGCTGACTCACAGCCATACCCCTAGCTAAGCTTAGCTATGGATCATCACACTCTTTCAAACCCATTATTACGATCGTCTCTGCATTTAAACAAACTTGTATCATGTCGGCGAAATTGTAATTTTCTAACATGACATGGTGTGTCGTAATATTCGTTATCCACGGTAATAGGATTGAGAAATCTATAATGAATTGATATAGAATTATTTAATATGATGATGATGAATTGATGTTATTTTCAGATGACCTGCGGATTAGGTAGGTGACTAGCTCTATATTTCCAATGTTACTATATATATTTTGATGTAAATACAGACAATAAATACGTTTAGAATCATAACTCTTCATTAGAATATTCTTTTACTTTCAACTATTGAGGTGAGCTAATTAGGTACGATTGGCCATCCTTAATTTTCCCACAAATGCTCAAGCAGCAACCCAACTAGTAGTTAATTACAAAGAACTTTTTGAGTCCATTGCATTTTGACGGAGTCGATTGTAGATCCAACGTGTCCTGGACCGATCGGATCAAATGGTCAATCATCGACAGGTTAATTTGTCGAACAAGGAGTTAAATCTGTAGGGGCAAATGATTTGATGGCCCTGGATAGCCTCTTCTAAAAATATCGATGTATAATATGATAAAATAAACTATAAGTTTCTGAAAAAGAAAGGTGTTGGACGGGACCTAAATCACATTCACATTTGATATGGGAACTCATTTCTTGATGGATATACAACATAAGAATGTCATGTAATCAAATATATGCATTGCACTCTCATTCATATATATATATATATATATAATCAGAGGCGTAATGTTTTAAAACACCAGATCGTGTGATATCATAAAGATTTTTTCTCGGACCTCTTACCCCGAGCTCCCGACGTACTCTATCCAAAACGTAGAGTCGTCGGTCCTCAAGTCACGAGGTGCAATGATGGATTGAATATGGAGGTATGGTGTATAATTTGTGATGATATATAGTACTATTGCATCCATCATCACCCATCTGTGCATGTTAAGAGAAGCACATGATGGGCCTATGGTAAAATGTACTCCTTGAGTCTAAGCTGGCTTCGGCATATTTTTGCCATTCTCTTACACACAATGGGCCAATCGTGCATTAACTCAATTTTGACACCATCTATTGTAAATCCTCCTTTCAAATAAGGGTTCTGATTGGATCTAGAATGTTGATTGAGACGACAATATAAAAGTTTTTTGTATGTTTCTCCGGTTTGTATTCGCTATACTAACTCTTGTGGTTTCGATTCAGAATGGGTATTTACTCTTTACTTATGGAGCAATAGTCATTAATTACCACAGGTAATAGCTTTTAATAATATTTCTTTCACTTTAATTTGTCACACAATTTGTAATAGGTGTCGAGTTTACATGTTGGAAACTTATAAATTATCACAAATGTTATGAGCAAGATTGTTCAGTATTTACATTTATTCTTTCTATAGTGAATCAAAGAGTAGGCCTGTTCTAATATTGTTTTGTTAGAATTCGTCTTACGAAATTGATCCATGAGATGATCCGTTGGTCTCACAGTAGCTTTATCAAAATATAGTTGTCTATTGTTAAAAGATATAATTTATACAATATGGTAAGATATATATAAAATACTTATGTATGAATCACGGCATTAATAAATTCAAAGTCAAGAAAATCGGACAAAATGATGCATAGTCATGGTTAAAAGAAGATCAATCTCCCATTTGTTTATTTTTACTGTCTCAGATCTACTACTTAGATAAAGTCAAAATGTTAGGGAAAAGGGTAATTTTTAGTGGCCAATAATGGTACAGAATCCGACGATTAATTAGGTTGCAAGACTCGGAGACAACCTAAGCGCTTATTGTAAGAAAAAATTGGTGGGTGTGAAGCTGACCAGCAGCAAGAAAGATTTGCTGCTCTCTTTCTTGATTGAGATTCTTGAATATTTTGTTTTGGCAAAATCTTGCTTATAAAAAACTTTCTTTTTCCAAAACATACATTGATGATATTTGCGGTTGTCTATTTCGGCATCTCGAAATGGAAGTTATACCGTCAAATCAAAACAACAATCACACAAGAAATTTAAATTAGGCTCATGTATATTTGGTAACTCAATCTGAGTTTATATTTTGACTGAGATCGAGTTAATCTCATACCAATCGAGCTAGTGCCACAGCCAACTCAAACGTTGATGGAACTCATAGAGATCTTTCTATATTTTTCGTTCTGCATAACCCTAGTTTGCTAACTAATTTTAGGATATATAAATCGATAATCTCAACTCGAAGGAAGAGATCGATAGCCGTGGCTGATTTTGAATCGAGCTTGAACTTGACCCGTCCGATCGGTTTCTTAAGTTGGGCTCAACTCACATGCAACATAGCTGGCAATGATAGAATTCATGGCTTATTTTGGCATAACATTTAATGACCAACGAGAAATCACATCTCATGCTCCTTTTTACCCTTTCTTCGTTCACGTCATCTCTCCCATGTTACTATATACACCAGCCTATCCCACTTCACTAACCATCAGAAAGTGCATATTGAAATACAAGAACCGTATCCACGTAGTATAGGTCATTATCTTTCTAACTCACGAGTCAAGCGAAACCTCACTTAACAGATCATGCTTAACACGTTTCACTGTGCCAATATTCAAGTTGAGTTGTGTGTAGCACTGAATCCAAAACCCATATTCCTGAAGTTTGTGTGGGTTAATTGACATTCCAAATCAATGCGATTTGTCTTTGAGAGTTCTTTGAAATATCTCATGCTCTCTAGCTATCTATGGGTACAGAATAGAATGATTTCACGTGTGATATGAGGATAACACACTATTTTGTACATTGAGTTTGTCATTAAGTTCATCAATCAAATGGAAAGCTCAGTAGTCTGAATACATTAGAAGTTCATACCATACTAGATAATTAAAGTTAAAAAACAGTTATTTTTCAAAAATCCAAGTATAATCAGAGCTATTTATCATGATTACATTGTTGTCAGCCCATCTTAACCACATCCAAAGAAAGTGATTAATATTATAAACAAGAATCTTGATTTTAGATCCTAGCTATTTCATATTTCCGATGAAGTCACTACAGTCCCGACTGAAAATTTAACTTTGTCCCAAGATCGATACATATATTTACCATCACGAAATGTCAATTGCAAACCCCCCCCCCCCCCCCCCCCCATTCCCAATGACCAAGACAACTGGCAAGTTTGATTCTTCTCGAAATAGATATACAACATTAGGGCAAAAGAATAGAGCCAAGGACAAAAATAGCCTAGGATAGAGAGTGATTCATTTGATCTCACACTATGATAATTCTTCTCTTCCTCTTCTTATATATACATACATACAAAACAACACACAGCTCATACATATATCATCACTCTTCTCACTTCCCCTCTCTACTCTCTAGTCTCTTCAAGAACAATTCGAAACCAATTTTTCCCACCAATCATTATGAATATATCGACCTCCGAATGCAGCAGCGACTGCGAATCCGGCTGGACCATGTACTTGGATCAGTCATCCAATTCCACCGATCGATTCACCCGGGATTTCTCCAAGAACTGCCAACAAGAACACGCCGTAGATTCTTACGCCTATCAAGCTGATCAACAAGACGACGAAGATCTGTCCATGGTGTCCGATGCCTCATCCGGCCCGCCTCCACATTTCCAAGAATACGACAGCTACGCCGCAGCCGCGGCCGGCGGCACCGAGAGCCAGTTCTTCCGTGGCTACCCCTCATCGGTTTCGGAAGTTGCTTATAAGAAGAGAAGTAAGCAGCAGAGAAGCAAAACAAAGGACGCGAGAGATTACAGAAGGCAACAGGATTTTTGTCTTGCTGATACTGCTAGCTCTCCAATCTTTCATTTTCCCAAGGTAAGAAGTTCGAGGAGTTATCGAAGTTAATGGAAAATTATATATCAAAAGAAAAGTTGGTTAATTTTTGGCTGTTTTTATTTGGACCCTTTTGAAAATTTTCAAATCTTTAAATTGAATTTCAGGACAATGTAGCCCCTTCTGGATTTTCACAGGTCTTGTCTGCTGCAAATTTTGAGGTACCATTTTCTTTCTGCCTTTCTTATTTGTGATCTAAGAATCCCATGAAAAATCCAGATGGTTTTACATATAATTTATTTTACATACCATTTATGATGTTGATTTGTAAATGTTCAGAGCGAATCTATACCAAAGAAGCAATCAGCGGGATTCCTCAAATCTTCCACAAAAGGGAAATCTGGTGAGTAATATTTTTTTCACCCCATTTTTGCTAGCTGCTAACTCAACATGAAAATGAATAAAAAGTTTAACCTTTAATTTCAGGCAGTTTTCTTGGAAGAAAAAGGCAGTAAGAATTAGTAAAGATCAGAAGGGAATATGATTTCTGCCTAATTGCTGAGCAAGAAATGCATGAGGTTCTGGAAGCAGAAGGAAAATGGCAGTTGAACTTTTTTTTTTATATTAAAAACAAAAAAACCATTGTTTGCATCTCTTTTCTTCTGTCTTTTTTTTAAAAAAAACAATTATTTCTTTAATCTTTCCTACCTGTTATTTGTTCCTGTCCATGTAGAAGGGAACAAGCCTGAGATCATAAATGTAAAAATGAAGTTTAAAAAATGGGGAAAAGAAATATAATAAATCAAATGATCTTTTGAGGTTTCGTTTTCTGCATTAGCTGTCTCACACGCAAGAATCAGAAGAGTTTCATTCACCTTTGTCGTTCCGGAAAAAACTATTCTTTATCAAAAAACTTCGTTGCTGTCAATGAAAATCAGCTTGAATTCGAAAAAAAAAATATCGAAATTGTATTGATTTGGATTGATCCAAAATGAGAAACTCATTATGTGGACAAAATTAAAATAGTTGAACACTGGTTCGATAGACGGTACAACTCAAATATTTTAAATATTTTATAACTTGTTTTTCTGGGATACCTTATCCAAATTTGTTAATCGAATTCCCATGTTTCGACGCATATGTTTAAGTACCTTGTGAGTTTGCTGGAGTTTGTGGTAATTCGTACTTATTACTGTTGCTTATTAGCCATTGTATCATGTGAAACGGACATTCAGGTGCAAATCTATTTTCGGAAAATTATGACTGACGTGATTTTGTTAAATTTATTTTGTTTTGTCTTCTTTTTTTTAAGGTCGCCATGTAGCTAAGTTCAATTTTTTCCATCCATCTAATAAATATTCTCTGTGTTTCTGGGTTCATGGGTAGTTTGGTTCAGATATAGTCGAATAGAATAATTTATGAACAATGTGATTATATAATGTTTGAGTCGATATATGTTTAATAAAATTACTATGTCTGGTCTGATTGGTTAAATTTGAGATAAAATATTAAATTATATTTTTAAAATTTATGATAAAGTAATTAATATAATAAAAGAAGAATAGAATAGATAATATTGCATTTTATATTAACGAGGATTGTTGTGAGATAAATAATTAAAATTTGATTGATATTAAATAAATATTTAGTGATTTGATTGATACGAGGTAAATAATAATCAAAAAAAAATATGAGATATGATAAGATTGGAATTATGATCGATAATCCTAATATTCACTCCAAATAGAGTGCCATTGCCACCGAGTTAATATCTATTCAAACTATCCTCTCCTCCGATAGCTCAAAAAAATGATTTAATTTATTTACACACTATTTTCTATGCATGATGTTAATTATTTTAACCCACAGAACATTCAAATTTTCAAAAAATAATCTTCAAGAAAAATCCACTAAATATATCTCTCATATAAACCCCCTTTGTGGACGAGCATGTTGTTATTTTCGAGAGAATTAAATACCGTAACAACCACTGAAAATTAAGATAAATATATTTGCAGGAATTTTGTGGGCACAAATCACAGAGAATGACAGACGGAAGCCAAAATTTAATTAACAAAGGAAAATGAGTGGGCTAAGACTTCCTACTACGAGTATTGCCAGCCTAGCTTATAACTAATTGAGGTGTACTCATTTGCTACAAATTTGGTAATTGCAATGTTTCGAAATGTGACAGTTGTTATCATAAATTAAAACCTGAAATCTAAACTATCTATTTGAATTATGTAAAGATTTAATTTTTATACCATAATAGCTAATTAATTCTAAACAAACTTTCGCCAATATATTTATTATTGAACTTCAGATTGGAATAGAGCTGTTAGTAACTTAGTTGTATGTGTTTATGTTATACTCCTTATCTTCTTCTTCTTCTTTCTTAAAAGTGTCCGACTGAGAGGGAGATCCCACTGCATATGACAGCTACATACTAAAAACGTAATCACCATATTGATAATTTGACGAAATAATTGAGTTTGTTTGGATTGAATTGTTCCAAAAATGTAACGAAGGTGTTGAAATCCTTAGAATTTGAAGCCCATATCTTGGGAAATGACAGAGATCTTAGGAAAAGGACAAGAGATCCCAGCTATGTGTCCTAGTCCTAACGAGCTCTCACTCCATGCATGCCACTCTTCTTAGACCTTGTTTGATATTTAAGGATAAGGTAACGACGTACGAATAATCTCACGTTTGGCTCGTTTTTAATACATTTTACGTAACTCATCGGATCGTGACTAATACACGTTACCTGTCTTCATACATGTGACAACGAATGCCTCCAAATTTAGGAGATATAATCGGTCAATATTCTACAGTTGAGATGTAAATGTATATAGATTACTATGTTACACTTTTCAGATATATGAATTAGGTTGGCATATCCAATATATATGAGGATATTTTGATCAAGTCATATTCGCTAAGCGGACCCGCCGAGAACTATTTCATCACATCTTGATTTTAAACAATCAAAATTGGGTAAATAAAAATTATTAACTTTTTGTAAGAAAAAAAATTTATTCTCCTTACGCCGTTGGACAGAAACCAGACTCGCATGGACTGTAAATAAAAATTCGTGGCCTTTGTGTGTGTTTTTATTTAATTATTTATGATGGTGTCATGTGCATAGAAGTTTGGAAGGTAATATGTTTTACCATTAATATATATATATATATATATATATTGTGTGCCAGTGGATTAATCGATTATTTAATTGAATTCTTTGTAACAAGTCAAACGTTTGTCCCATGTTGATAGTAATATTTGTCATCTTATGTTAATAAAATACACGAGAGTTTCCTCCTCGTGATTGCCCACAATTATAATTTACCCTGCTTTTTTGTACATCAATAATTGAGTAAATCCACGCTTACACGTGCAAGACATGTAACATTGGCATACAATTAATATATATTTTAAGTTGAAGAAACACAATTTTTTTTTAAAATAAAACATTTAACTAAGAAATTAAAATTTCCTAAGGATAAACATCCAAACGTATGTCATGTCTAATTTTTTATTTTTAAAAAATAGGTTAAATTTTTTTAAACTTATAATTACAAGTTAGCCACCCATACCAGACTCTTAGAAACGTGACTGCACAATCATATAAATTGTTAACACGTAAGAAGTTCAAATTTATAAAACTATTTTGAACTTGAATTTTCAACCAATATATATGGGACAATTAGATCATACCCACTTATAATACTTTTAATAAATAATACAGATGAATATTGATGACATTTCAAGAATGTAAAAAAATATATAGAAGTACTGAGGCTGCTAGCTAATGAATTATTTTAATGCTTGAGCATTTATTTAGGGACATAAGTCCAATTATTAAAGCCAAAAGTGTGATTAATTAAAGTTTTTGGTGCTTGATAAAGGTAGTTGAAAAAAGATAAGCACCAAGCCAACTTGTGCACTCACAGACAAAGTTTGCTCAACACCCGACTTTAAACCTTAATATCCGCAACTTGTATGAGATATTTTGGGGGAATTGTAAGTTTAGTTAGTTCTCCATTCTTGTAAATTTGGACATATTTTTTTTTTTTACTTTCAGTTTTAACTTGTATTATATGAATTTTTTTACACTTTTAATTATTTTCTCGTTACGGTGGATGAACTGAAATTGTATATATCGACGTCTAAAATTACAAAAAAATAATATATAGATTAAAGTTAGTAATAGAAAGCCCAAATAAAAAACAAATATATAAGGAAAAAATACACATTTCCCATATATTTCTCAATTATACGCACAACATTGCATTATTTTATAAACTCCTTTTACCGTATTTTATGAAACATTACAATTTGAAGTATTTATTGAGTGGAAAACACAACGAAACATCGTCCACGTTTGAACTAGCCCGTTTCTGAGGAGGCCTGTTCAATGATGGGCTTCATGTTTTGCCTTATTATCCGGGCCTAGCCCAGCTAGTTTCTAAATCTATATAATTGAGCCGGCGGGAGCGGCCCGTTTACTCTATGAAGAATCTACAGATACACACAAACAAATAATACATGCACGCGCAATTAGTGGAATATTATTCGTACTGTGTCCATGTTATAAAATCATATTATAATAGTTAACTTATTTCACCAACTTATTATTTTGAAAAATCGAATAAAGTCACACTAGGCCAAGAGAATTAGGAGATATTTAAAGGTTCATGTGGTTTTGACGCTAAGATTTATAGGCAACTCATAATCATTAAGATAAAAAAATAAAATTCAAATTATTTTATATGATGGAATTTTACATTCATTATATTTATCCAAAAAGTTTGCAAAATAATAAAAAAGATAAAAAAAAATAATGATAGTCGATGAATATGTAGGTCGAGAGTAATAAAATATTGACCAGATTCGTAAAATTTTTGACCTACAATTTCAACTTCGTCAATCTTTCAGATGATGGCTATTCTCATTTGAAAAATAAACTAGATTTATCGAATTTTGAAAAATATATGGTCTAAATCTGAATTTTATTATTATAAAGATTGGTCCAATTTATGAAATAAAATGGCTATTTGCAATAAATAAAATGGCACAAGATCAAGAATAGAAAATATCACCACAATTAGTATTATCCCAAACTTGCCGAATTGTATAACTTTATACAAAGTTGCATGAAAAATTATTTTAATGTGGAGTAAAGAAAGTGATGACCCATTACATGTGTAGTGAGAATCCATATTCCCGATTAGAATCTCTTTAACCAGTCAATAATAAGAAAAATATCTTAATCGCCAGAATCCCATAATTAACTTCTCTAAAAAAATTAATTGTAATCTTACTGATTTTGCGTTAAATTCCACAAATTTTTTACGTGTATGTAATATATATATATATATATATATACAACACATATATACTATCATCAAGAACAAATACAGTACAACAAAACAAATTACAAAATACAGAAATGGCTCTTTCCCTCGTTTATTTGCCTACAATTTCACTAGCATTGACTTTTGTGTGCATTTGCAAAGCCAGTTTAACTGACAAAATTTGCTCTCAAGCCAGTAATCCATCTCTATGCAAGCGAACTTTGACATCGGACCCTCGTCATCGCACGGAAGATCTTCGGGTTTTAGGCGAAATCATCATCGATAAGTCGATACCTGCCACATTAAAAGTTAAAACCATCGCGAAAAAGTATAGGAAAGGCAGCCCTATTGAAATTAGTAGAGCCGATGAGTGCATCCAACTCGCCAGTGATTCGAGTGATGCCTTGAGGGAGTGCAAGAGTTTGATAAAATCTCATAACAGATTTAACATTTCAACTCTTGGAGTGACAGCATCCGCCGCAATGACCAATCTTGAGACCTGCAACGACGATTACGGGAAAAGAGAGCCGGCCGAGATTAAACTTGCTACCGGCGTAGCGAAAGATCTTATCAGTGTTCTTGTTGTAATTGCTTCGTTTTTGTAAGATAAGAAGATCAAATATTTGGGGATGTTAGCTTGATTAATGATGTTTTGCACATTTGTAGTAAAATTATAGCATTAATTTGTTTGATGCTATATAATAGTTGATGAAGAATGTGAAGATAAATTTAAAAGTATTATGAAATCAAATTAGTTTGTCAAATTTGGATGTCTACAAATTGTCAAATTTGGGTGTCTACAAAATTGTCAAATTTAGGAGAAGTGATTAAGAATTTATATTATTTTAATCATTTCATTTGCCTATAAATAGGTTTGTAATCTTCATTGTAAATACACATAAATTTATACAAATTCTCTCCCAATTATCTTCTCTCTAAATCAAGGAAATTATAGAGAAATAATAATTTCCTATTAACATATAATCAAGACTTCATTTGAAGCAATTAAGGAGCAATCAAGGATGTTTTGGACACTTCAGCATACTTGTGGCCTGGATATGTAAAAGGTCCTCACAACCAAATTCCCCGTAGCGTTGGTGGTCAAGTGTCTGCTTGGTCCTCGTTACTGAAAGGGTCACCTTTAACTCCTACTATGGTAAACACATTGGTATCAACTCCTGCAACAAGGTTAGATGGCAGTTTATTAAAAATTGTTTCTAATTTGGAGTCAAATAACCACCAAAGCCGTTAGGCTCTTGTAGTTTCTAGTTAGCCAGCCAGATCTACTTGTTTAGACCATGGGCACATCATGACCCTTTTTTCGTTGAAAGTTGAATTTTATGAAACTAGGAAAGCAGGAATCCAAACAAAAAGATTTAGAAGATACTAAGTCGCGAAGAGAAATCTGTATAAATATGGTTGTGGCGATTCAGTTTGTTGCTTATTTCCTTCGGGGTGTTTTGGTTTGGGGAAGGGAAAATGAAATGGTTATGTATGCAGCTATTACAATTTGCTGTGGCCCACCAAATTCATCGGTTGTTACCAATTTATCTCAGGGTTGTCAGTCCACCAAACCTCTGGTATCCCAGGAATCAAAATCCAGATGAAATAGCATTGGATATAAACCCTAAACTTTATTAGTTGTTATGGTAGTAAGACGACGCAGTCTTGGCAGTTGAACTATATAATTTCACCACTGATAAGGTCACTGAAGTAGAGTTTCTATGGTACCTAGTTTCAGTAGAGGAAGTAAAGTAAAATAAAGCTTGTATTTTATATAAATCAAAGTAGTGGTGCCAGCTTTTCCTATTTTATATTTATATATCCCAGTGGAAAAACTGATTTTGGTTAATGGATTTTATGGAAGCTTAGTAGAGCTTGAGAGATTGTATGAGATCACTGTCAGCAGTTCAGATGACCAGAAGGTTTCTGCTGCAATAATATTCTGTGGGGCTTCCCTTAGTCGAGGTTGGAATGTACAGGTGATGGATTTCAAAGTTTGTGCTATTTGAACTTATGTTTGTGCCAATGGTATTAGTCTTGCTTGGATGATTCCATTATTCATTTCATATCACAACCAACGAATGGACAGTGATATGGGCTGAGAAAAGGAGATCAATGAGACCAGATATTCTTACATGTTTTCGTTCAAAACTTTATGCACATCCTTTTCACCTTAATTTTTTTTTCAAAATATTTACAGGAGCATACTGCCATTCTCATCACCAGATTGCTTTCACCTGCAGCTCCTGTAGATTTTTCTGGAAGTGAGAGCCATTTGATAGGTTATGCTCCATTTCTGAATGTTCTTCTTGTCGGAATATCTTCCGTCGATAGTGTCCAGATATTTTCCTTGCACGGCTTGGTAGGTCCAGGTCCCTTTGATAACTCTTCCTCTATACACTTAAAGTTCATAAATGTTTGACAAATTCAAAACCATGAAACTTTACCCTATAAACTCAACCCCTCTTTTTCATATAAAGGATGGAGTTGTGACTGGCTATTATCTTAAAGATAATACCTGTTTAATAACTACATTCTTATAATATTGTGACTGTTGTGTTTCGAGACTTTAGAATAAATATAAAATAGGATAAAGATTCGATACACTAACCCCTTTTGAAAGGAAAGGAAATTGTAATATTTTGTTCAGGTTCTTTGGGAACACCTCAAACTTAGACTTATAGTTTAAGCGCTTGTGCCCTTAAAACAAATATATTTCAACTTTCTTACAGGCTCCCCAACTTGCTGCTGCGTTGATGCCAATCTGCGAGGTGTTTGGTTCGTGTGCGCGCAATATGTTCTGGACACTTGATGCTGGCGAGAAAATTACTTCCCACGCTGTATTTTCAAATGCATTTACTCTGCTGTTGAGGTTGTGGAGATTTGATAGACCACCTCTGGATAATGTAATGGGAGATTTCACCCCAGTGAGATCCCATTTAACCCCTGAATATCTCTTACTGGTGCACAATTCGCAGTTAGCATCATTGGAGAATCAACCAAATAATCAAAATAAAACCAGTGGACTGTCAAGATTGTCACGTCCATCTTTGACCGAGCCCATTGTCATGGATTCTTTTCCAAAATTAAAGCGTTGGTACAGGCAGCATCAGGAATGTATTGCTTCTATTCTTTCTGCTCTGGTTCCCGGAAATTATGTTCATCAGATTGTTGAGGCTCTCTTAAACATGATGTTCAGAAAATTGAACATAGGTGGTCAGCCACTGACCCCTACAACTTCTGGAAGTAGTAGCTCATCTGCATCTGAAACAGATAATTCTTCTTCTTGTCTTAAATTACCTGCTTGGGATATTCTTGAGGCTGTTCCTTTTGTACTTGATGCCGCCCTTACTGCTTGTGACCATGGGCAACTCTCACCACGTGATCTGACTACTGGTTTGCAAAGATTCTTATGATTTCGTTAACATATTCATTTTTTTGTTCTTTGTTAAATATATATTCTGGCTTTTGGAAATATGTTATTGTCTGGTTATTAACCCATCTCCTTGCACGTAAGATGACATTTATTTTCTCACATAAATTCATTTTGTACCTCATGAAGATATAAATAAATGGCATCTCGTTGGCACACTATGTTTTTCTGTTGTTAACATGAATGTATTCTTTTTAGTTGAGAGATTGGCTGCTTATAAACAGTTTTCTACCTATTATATGACTACTATTTGATGTAACCAAACATCTCATGTTATTTTGGTGGGCTTAATAATAAGTGGATGGATTCCCAGACTGAATTGATTAATTTTTCTTGTTGCAAAATTTGTTTCAATCTTGAGAGGAAAAAATTATGCATTACATTTAGAAACTTCATATAAGATCTCTTGGAAACTGAATGTATGTACTTCTACGGCTTACTTACTTTTGGCTTAGATTTATTTGTTCTTATCCAAATTATCTGTTTATTTTGTGTGTAGAACTAACAGTCATGTATCAATCTCAGGGCTCAAAGATCTTGCTGATTTTCTTCCTGCTTCTTTGGCGACAATCGTAAGTTACTTTTCATCGGAAGTGACTCGAGGTCTTTGGAAACCCGCCTTCATGAATGGATCAGACTGGCCGAGCCCTGCTGCTAATTTATCCTTAGTTGAAGAACAGATAAACAGAACTTTAGCTGCTACTGGTGTTAATATCCCATGTCTTTCAGTAGGTGCGCCTTTATTTGTTTACAAATATTAATTCCCTAGAGACAATTTCCTAGTGCATTTCTGTCGCCTTTAGTATTTGCGACTAACTTTTTGCTGCTGTTAGAAATCTTCCGTTGTGTGATAAAGTTGGCTTCCCCCCATTTTCCTATTAATTTTCTCCTGTTTGCAGAGAAGAGATTCTCTCTGTAATGGATGATGAATGTTCTTTTCTTATTAACTATGATGCTGATTAGAGTTTTTTTAGGAGGAAACTATCCAGTGACTATTCCATTACCCCTAGCAGCACTTGTGAGCCTCACGATAACCTATAAACTTGACAAATCTACCGATCGTTTTCTAAACTTGGTTGGCCCAGCCTTGCTCAATTTAAGCATATGTTGCCCCTGGCCATGCATGTCAATAATAGCTGCTTTATGGGCTCAGAAAGTAAAGCGTTGGGCTGACTTTCTGATCTTCTCTGCCTCACAAGCCGTGTTCCACCACAATAGTGATGCTGCAGTTCAACTCCTAAAAGTCAGCTTCACAACTGCAGTTGGACTAAAGTCTCCATCTGCGGGGAGCAATGGTGGGGTTGGTGCTCTTCTTGGCCATGGCTTCGGTTCCCATATTGTTGGTGGCTTATCTGCTGTTGCCCCCGGATTACTCTACTTACGAGTTCATCGAGCTGTTAGAAATGTAATGTTTATGACCGAAGAAATTGTATGTATTCTGGTGCACACAGTGGGTGACATCGCGAATAGTGGGGTCCCTGCAGAGAAAATGGAGCATCTCAAGAAAACCAATTGTAGTATGAAATATGGCCAGGTATCTCTTGCTTCTGCAATGATCCAGATTAAGACCGCAGCTTCCCTGGCTGCTTCTTTAGTTTGGATTACAGGTGGTCTAAATTTGGTTCAAATGTTGATAAAAGAAACTCTTCCTTCTTGGTTGATATCATCAATGCACCAGTCAGAAAAGAGTGATAAGGAAGCGGGAGGAGTGGTTGCAATGATGTGTGGTTACGCTCTTGCGTACTTCACCTTATTCATCGGAACGTTTGCTTGGGGCGTAGATTTGGCATCACCTGCCTCTAAGCGACGACCCAAGGTTCTCGAAAAGCACTTGGAATTCCTAGCAAGTGCCCTTGATGGCAAAATATCTGTTGGCTGCAACAAAGCAACGTGGAGGGCGTATGTAACAGGATATATGAACTTGATTGTGTGCTGTACCCCTGCTTGGATGCTGGAAATTGATGTGGAAGTTTTGAAGAGAGTTAGTAATGGACTTAAACAGTGGAAAGAGGAAGAACTGGCTGTTGCCCTTCTGGCTATTAGTGGGCCTCCTGCTATGGCTGCCGCTGCTGAGATGATCATAGAAACTGGAATTTGAATTTGGTTATGTCGTGTTGCTAAAATCCATCCCGTTTGACATATCACGTAGATTAGAGTATACTGTTTGATGAGAGTTTTTTAAAACATATAACTTTATGTTCGATGTTCTAGATAAAAATACATCATTATATATTCATCCACCAGACTGACTCTACACTTGATGTTACTTTGTCAATATCCTTGTTTTAAGTTAGAAAATCATTACTATTATCAAATGGTTACGGTTAAATCAAAATTACTATTGAGATGGATGCGAAAATGGTATTTGTAAACCATATAACCATTATACAAAATATTTATATCCAAGTAATAGAATCTATAAGGAAAATTATGTCACAGTAGGCGATTGATTAAAGAAAAATCTGAACAAAGGAATATATTATTATGAAATCAAATTAGTTTGTCAAATTTGGATGTCTACAAATTGTCAAATTTGGGTGTCTTCAAAATTGTCAAATTTAGGAGAAGTGATTAAGAATTTATATTATTTTAATCATTTCATTTGCCTATAAATAGGCTTGTAATCTTCATTGTAAAAACACACAAATTTATACAAATTCTCTCCCAATTATCTTCTCTCTAAATCAAGGAAATTATAGAGAAATAATAATTTCCTATTAACATATAATCAAGACTTCATTTGAAGCAATTAAGGAGCAATCAAGGTTATTATCGAGGTAATTATTTCATTTAGTTTATTAATGTTTCTTTAAATTTATAACAAAAAGAATGATAATATCATATTTATTTTTAATGTCAAACGATAAATGACGTAAGGATGTAGTTATTTTTAATATAACGTCCAGGAAATCCATATATCAAAATGATAGATCTTAATTTTACATAATTTAATTGCTAATTTTAGTACCCTTCTTTAGCTTCAATTCAGCGAATTCAGTTTTCGTCCAAGCTGTTTTTTTAGATTTGAGCAGAACCCTGTTTGCAGAAGTTGTCCGGTCGAATACTATCAAACACGGTTCAAGCTATTTTAAATCCGGTTCGGTTTTTTGTTAGCTAGTATACAAAGCTATACTTTCAAAGATATTTTTAAAATGGTGTGCTCATGCTTCCATTTTCCTATAAAAGCACGTATCATCACTTTTCGCACCACAATCAATCTCTTTCAAAATAATTTTCATTTTAAAGCGGTGAAGAGCTCTCCACCAACCGACCGAGAACTTCAACTCTTTCAAAATAGTTTCTGGATCGCGCTTGTAAGTGGTTCAACGCCGGAAGATTTCTGTTAACTGTGTCCAGCAGTTGAGGCAAGCAAACTTTGTTTCTTGCTGCACTTTCGAAAGCATATATTGATTCTCTGCTTGCATGTTTGTATGAGTTTTAAAGGTTTATGAAATGTTTGTGAAGTTATTCAAATACAGAGTTGAGATCATGATATTTTCTTGAGAAATTATTGCTTTGCTGAAGTTTTGATTCAGAAAATGTTTTACGATGTCCGATCGAGTTTCTTCTTGAAAATTCTGGAAAGTTCTGCAAGTAGCTTACAAGCAGTAACGTGCTTTTGTTACAGTAGCTTATAAGCAGATTACGTGTTTTTGTTTCTGGAATGTTTCCTTAGATATTTTCGATTGCTTCAGACTAAGGAAATCTTCTAAACTGTTAGTCCTTATTGAGCTAAGTTCGCGATCTGTTTATTTCGCTGAGCCGTTCTAAGCTCGCGATCTGATTTCATTGTTCAGTTTGAGTTGACTTTGTTTGACCATCGTAATCCAGTCCGCTCATTTAATTTGTGTTGATTTTTCTAACCTGAGTTGACCAAACAGTCCAGATCTAATTTTCTATTCTGAGCCAATCCGTGTTCTGTTGTACTTCGAGCTGATTCAGCTTAGGTCCACTCTGGACTGATACATTAATTTCAATGTTTAATTCTTCTTTATTTTAGCTTTGATTCAAAGTTATAACACTAATCTGTTCGACTTTATACCCAATTTCAAAAGCTAGTTCTTCAGCTTAGAGCTCTGTTGTTCGTTATTCGTTTCTATAGCCTGAGCTGATTCCATTTTTCTTCTTCGATTGAACTCCAATGAACTTTCAGTAGCATTCGAACATCAAAAGAGTTTTAAAATAACTACATATTAGATATGATCCTACACGGATCAGAGAAAAGCTGTTTTAAAGAAAGCGTTACAGAAAGATTTAAAGGAAGAAAAATTTTCAGTTTAAAGGGAGGTTACATTAACATCTAGTTTATAAAAATAACTCAAATCATGAATCTGAACTTTTAATAAAGAGCTTACATTAAAATTAGAAATATGCAAACACAAAATTTAACCTTCCATAAACTCAATAAGAAATATTATATTATCAAATACCACAAAAAAATGGTGTAAAAATATATTAAAATTTTCAAAGAGGAATTTCAAATCCTCAAAATTTATTCATAATCTTGTTGTAATAATCGTTTCCACCCTTAATTTCTTGCCTTAATAAATTATTTGACAACGTAATATTTTAGCAACTCGATCAATAAAATATTAAGGTGGCATAATCTGTATATATATCAAACAACTGGGAATAGATGAAAAAGTGTATCCAAATAAAATTACATTAATTCGTTGAAAAATTAGAGAATATTATCAATATTAATAAAATCCCACAATTTCCCAAAAAATCCTTATAATCTTCCACTGATTTTTTATTTCCACATATTTTTTCCCATGTATGTAATTATAAACCACTATCGAGCTTATACATAATATATCAAACTGATACCAGGGTAAGAAAACCTACTCGGGACCCGAGGAAAGAGCTGCTCTTAAAAAACGCCACTGATAACCCTCCATCTTGGTTCCACCTCGTCACCTCGGTCCTCGGGAGAATGTCATCTCTACTCTGGTCGAGAACCTGTCATCTCTACTCTGGTCAGGAACCTTTCATCTCTACTCTGGTCGGGAACCTGTCATCTCTACTCTGGTCGGGAACCTGTCATCTCAGCAACTTGGCCCTCTTGTATAACTCATGATTAGTGTACTGACAAAGCTGCAAGACCCATCCCTGCATACAGGTGGTAGGGTAGCGTACACGCAAGGTCTGCTCTGCCCATCCCTGCTCATGATTATTCAGGTAGTACAACACGCAACCCATTTACTCGCCTATAAATACCCAGGTATTCTCTCATTTTCGGGGGACATTCAGCAGACTCATTCTCTGCACTACAAATCTCCTCATCCTGCTAGGACAAATCTCCTCATCCTGCTAGGACAAACCTTCTCATCCTCCAGACCGGGTGGCGATGTGTAACTCTGTGGTCGAGAACCGACGACGATTTTGAGATCGCATCAATTGGCGCCGTCTGTGGGAACCAAAAAAGAGAGTGAAAATGCCGCCAAGGAGGAACAGAGCGCAATAGTGGAGAATATTGACGTACAGGAAGAGGCTGATGACACTGGAACATCAATCAACCAGAGAAAAACTTTAAACTTAGGTCAGTTCTCATTTTTTCTTGCAAAAACTTTACTTAGTATTATCTCTTGGCAATAAGACGACTCGATCAAAAGATGTTTTTCCTGCGTTCACTCTACTCGGGAGTCCATTATTTCTACTCGGGAAATCTACTATCTGCTCTACTCGGGAATCTGCCCTTGCCCTGCTCTGGTCAGGAATCTGTTATCTTTCTCTGCTCTGCTCGGGAATCTGCCCTGGCCCTGCTCTGTTCTGGAATATGTTATCTTTCCCTGCTCTGGTCGGGAATCTGCCCTTGCCCTGCTCTGGTCAGGAATCTGCTATCTTTCTCTGCTCTGCTCGGGAATCTGCCCTTGCCCTGCTCTGGTCAGGAATATGTTATCTTGCTCTGCTCTTCTCGGGAATATGTTATCTCACCCTACTATCAACTCCGGTTGGTATTTACAAGCCCGACCAGCTCGGCACACTAAGAAAACCTACTCGGCTCCCGAGGAGAAACGCAACAGTCTTCAACTTCACTACTTCGTTTCGACTAAAAAGGGGAGATACTATTGATACCAGGGTAAGAAAACCTACTCAGGACCCGAGGAAAGAGCTGCTCTTAAAAACGCCACTGGTAACCCTCCATCTTGGTTCCACCCCGTCACCTCGGTCCTCGGGAGAATGTCATCTCTACTCTGGTCGGGAACCTATGATCTCTACTCTGGTCGGGAACCTTTGAGGATAAATCCTCTTATTTTGAAAATGGGTCATGTTGAGGTTAATGGGATTTCTTGTGAAAGATTTCATTTGGCGACCTTTTTATTTTAACTGTTGACAAAACGAGTCTATGTTAAATAAAAATAATTTATTGCATGTGCATGTATGATGTATTATTTGCTATTTTCGGAGCTTACTTGCTGGGCCCCTAGGCTCACTAGATTTCATCGATGCAGGTGAGGATGTTTAGGCGGTGTTGGTTGACGAGGGCTCGGTCGGGGTGAGAAGGCGCTTATCGATGGACACACGTTTTCCGCAGAGTGGAACATTTTTATGATTTATTAAATTTTTATTCTTTGAAGAAAAACATTCTTATTAGTGTTTAATTGAACTTCAACCGTTTCATGATTTATGTTTTTAATGATGCCGGCCTGAATGGATTTTATGTTTTATTTAGAAAAAAAAAAAAAATTAAAATTTCCGCATTTTTCCTTTTCTGAAAGTACGGGCGTTTCAACTTGGTATCAGAGCGTCCTGTAAGATAAGCTCTCACCTCCACTCTGCTACAGTTCTCGTTCAGCCGCACCACCCCGTCTGTAAGTTTTAAACAAAATTGTTATGTTCGAGTCGTTTATTTTCTCAAGAGGTTTGAACTTGCATGTTAAAAAGATTGAGGTTGGGTTATTTACTGATACTCTTGAGGTCTAAATTTTTATGTAAATGGTAAAGGTTATTTAAAGTTTAAATGTCTATTATGTTGGTCATGTGGCAGAATCGGTCTATTTGTGAGGATTGTGATTTACCGAGATGATGAGTGACTTAATCAGTTTGGATTAACGGTTGATCAGTCGAGATTGTGCAGCTTAGAGTGCTTTCTGTAGCTATGGGTCAGCTCAAATGCAAGTTGATCTTATATTTCGTCCTAAGCTGATGGTGTAAGCTATTTTGGGTTTCAGTTTATATCAGCACTAGCGCGGGCTGTTGCGTGGCCTGTGCTGATCTTAGGTGTTGAAGCAGATTAGAGTTGCTGGAGATTCGACTTAGTTCGCAGTGCACTGGACGTATCAGCTTAGAGGTTCAGTTTAGAGGTCCATCCTAGAGGTAAGCTGGGGTAGTTATGCGATCTGGTTCGATGCATTGTAGCGCGAGCCGTTTGTTGTGGACCAGATTAGGCACATGCTGATAGGTAAGGATGGTGCTGAGTCTGTGAGCTGTTTCGTTGGTCAGATCATGTAGGAGTTGGCCTAGCTCTTCTGAGCTGAATGGGGCGAATCTGCGTACATGATAACTGAGTTGTGTGAGCTGAATGCTCTGAGCTGGTCGAAGTGCGTAATCTAGTCTGAGCTGTGAGGGTGTGATCTACTGTGGGCGTGTGGTCTGTGCACGCGAGAACTGACCTATGTTTGTGCGTGATCTGGTTGGTTCGTGACCTGGGTAGATGTAGTTTGAGATTCCTGTGCTGGAAGCAAGATCTGCTCTCTTAGCTCAAAGCTGAGCTGGGTATTGCGTGGGCTGATATGTATGTGATCTGATCTGAGATGACGCGTGATCTGATGTGCGTGCATACCTAATCTGGAACCGTGAAGGTCTAAGCTGTTCTGTTGGAACTGTAGATCAGATCTGGAGTTTAGTAGTATATATAGGACCCGCTGACCCAAGACATAGCCATTTTTTTAAAAAACACAAATATCTTGACACCTCTTGAGTGTTCGAGAAGATCTCTCCTGAAACCCACCTGGTTAATGTTCATTCGTTACCCTTATTTTCTGATCACCGGAGTTTAGACGATCAGGTTTGGTCGAGAGAGGTACCGTCAGGAACCCCTTTCCAAACCCATCATTCCCCTACCGATATTGTGTCCGGAGATGGTCGGAGTAGGAAGCACGAAGTAGTAGAGTGCGTGCGGTTCAATGCTTCTCCCAGTCGTGTTCATCCGTGCTGGTATTCACGAGCTGTAAGTGGTATTCCTCATTCTTGGTTTCGCTTTAAGAATAGCTTTGGTAATAGATCCGTTCTGGATGTTGTAGCCTAGAGCTTTTGAGCTCGCGGTTGGTTTCAGATTCTGCTCCGAGCTGTCTTTCATTGAGTGTTGAGCTAGTCTTTTGTTTGTTTTGGTCGTTTTAGTTTGCTGAGTGCTTTAAGATCTATTTTTGATCTTTTCGAGCTGTTAGCACTCTGGTTGCTCCTGAAGTGGCAGAGGAGGAGCGTGCACGAACTGTTCGGCGTTGAGCTGGTGTGTGTCCGGTTCGGCAGTGAGCTTTCCTAGAAAGAGCTGAACATGTGCCAGCGACGATGCTGGTCAAGGACTATGATTGCACCATCAATTATCATCCGAGGAAAGCAAATATAGTGGCTTATGCACCGAGCAGAAAATCAGTAAGGTTATCTCAGTTAACTATTTAGAGACAGTAGTGACGGAGATCGAGAGGCTTGAGTTGGAGGTGTTATCGCATGAGTGTGCCGTGAGGTGGGCAGCACTGACTATTCAGCCTAATTTGAGAGACGAAGAGAAAGGCAGTGGACTCTACACCGTGGATGACGGATTGTGAAGTTCAGAGGACAATTTTGGGTTCCTCTGGGTGATGCACTGAGAGATTTGATTATGACAGAGGCTCATGCGTCACCTTATTCTGTTCACCGTGGAGGCACAAAGATGTACAAAGACTTGCAAAAATTGTACTGGTGGTCAGGAATGAAGCGTGAAATTGCGAAGTTCGTCTCAGAGTGTTTGACTTGCCAGCAGGTGAAGGCAGGGCACCAGCGACCAGCAGGAATGTTGATGCCACTTCCTATACCGGAGTGAAAATGGGAGAACGTCACGATGGATTTTGTTGTGGGGCTACCGAGGACATTGCATGGATATAATTCCATATGGGTTATTGTTGATCGCCTCACTAAGTCAGCTCACTTTCTGCCAGTGAAGACGACTTACGGTATGAACAAGTATGCTGAATTGTACATCAGGGAGATCGTTAGGCTTCATGGGATTTATGTTTCTATTGTGTCAGATAGGGATCCGCGGTTCACGTCGGCGTTTTGGAGGAGTCTGCATCGAGCTTTAGGTACCAAGCTAACCTTTAGCACTGCTTTTCACCCTCGGACAGACGGTCAGTCAGAGAGAGTGATCCAGACTCTTGAGGATTTTCTACGTGCCTGCGTGATAGATTTTGATGGGAGCTGGGATTCAAAACTTCCACTAGTTGAGTTCACATATAATAACAGCTACCAGGCTTCCATAGAGATGGCCCCCTATGAGGCATTATATGGACGCAAGTGCAGATCACCGGTGCATTGGGATGATGTAGGCGAGAGGGCTGATTTAGGTCCCGATATCATTAGACAGACCGCCGAGGTTATTAATAGAGTTCGGGACAGGATGAGGACGGCGCAGAGTAGACAGAAAAGCTATGCTGACAGTCATCGCCGTGAGTTGGAGTTTGAGGTAGGAGACCATGTGTTTCTCAAGGTGGCTCCAATGAAAGGAGTGATGAGGTTCGACAAGAAGGGGAAGTTGAGTCCGAGATACATTGGACCGTTTGAGATACTGAAGAGGGTAGGCACATTAGCGTACCGAGTAGCTTTACCACCACACCTATCAGCAATACATAATGTATTTCATGTGTCTACACTCCGGAAGTACATGTCGAACCCTTCGCATGTGCTGAGTTATGAGCCACTACAGTTAGCCCCAGACTTGTCATACGAGGAGAAGCCGGTGAGAATTATTCAGAGGCAGGAGCGGAGGTTGAGGAACAGGGTCATTCCGATGATTAAAGTCCAGTGGGCGAACCACACTGAGCAGGAGGCAACGTGGGAGACCGAGGCGGACATGCGCAACCGGTACCCGGAGTTATTCGGTAAGTCAAATTTCGAGGACGAAATTTATTTTAAGGGGGGTAGAGTTGTAACGCCCTATTTTCCGAGAAAGCCACATGGACCAACTAGACTACTATTTTAGTAGATAAAAGTTTAATTGGTAAGCGTCACCTTCTTTTTGTAAACTGAGCATTCATTTTTACTTTGGCGCTCTTTTTATGAGAATTCAGGATTTTTGGTTCGAGAGGAGATTTCCGGAGAAATACACCCAAGTGAGGTAAAGGTTATTTTACGATTTCTACAAAAGAATTTTTAATCGCTTCTCTACCCAAGCGTTATGAAAATTGATTTTTATTTGAAGGGGAGAAATATTTTAATTTTTAATTGCTTGAAGTTTGAGACTTTAGATCATTTCTTCCCACTGAAATTATGTGCGCATTTTAAGTTTTAGGGAATTTCTAGCGTTTTAAAAATATATGTAGCATCTTAAAATTTTAATAAACAAAAAAAAAATTGGTTGTGGACATTTCCGTCACCCCATAATTTTGTAGCACTTTCTAGATTTTTCCTACACCGTTAGAAGTTATAAGTTTATTTTTAAAGTTGCTTTAACACTTTTAAAAACATATAAATATATTAAATTATTGTGTAAGCACTTTTAAACCTTAAACTTTTATAAATAAGGGTTAGGCCTCCTAAACCCTACAACCATACGTGATTTTCAAAAAAAAAAGAAGAGGGTATACGGCTGGGGTTGCAAAGGAGGCGACTGAACTTTGGTTGGGAAACTGATCCTTGTCGCTTGTGGTGTAATTCGCCGGAGAACGACTCTCAACCGTCACCAAATATTCTAAGGCAAGTAAGCTTCCGTTTCCTTGACGTATCGATGGAATCATAATATGTCTTTCTTGTGATATTAGGTGTGTCATCACGCTTGAATTGTTGAAATTAATTTTCTGTTTATGAGGGTTGTGCGATGGAAGTTCTTGCTCCAAATTTTGATCCTTTTTAAGAAGTGAGTACCTCTGTTTTCCTCCTTGTGCGTGACCTGGAACAAAATTATTTTATATTGAATAAACTCACGTGTGAAGTATTGCATACTCATGACCACCCCTTTGGTCGAAATCCCAGCCTGCGAGGGTGTTGCCTTGCTGCTTGAATTGTGTGAGTTTTCCTTTTGAAAGATGCTGTCGTAACCTGTTAGAAAGTTGCTGCTGGGTGCAGCTTAAATTTTGAGGGTTGGGCCAGCTGGTGTGTTAATGGGTGCACATCGTTTCCTATAACGGAAGCTGTAAAAAAAAAAATGTTTTCAAAACCTACCTGAAATTTTCTGCGTGCATTCTACGTGTGCTGTCTTCTTCGAAAATTTTTTGGCCATGGTTAGTGTACAGGATCCCTCTTTGTTGTGGTCATGGAAACACGTGGGCGTAATGGAGATTTTTAAATGAAAGTTGAGGGGATTTTGGTCGGTTGTCTTGAGGTGTGGGGTGCTAATGTAATATATTATTGTGGCTATACGTGTATCAAGGGAATTGCATGAGTTAAAAGTATCATGAAAGCTGTAGGTTTGTAAAAAAGTGAAATAGAGATCTTGTTTTTTTTATTATTCTTCCATTGGTTTTTCAAGCCATGTGTGGGTACGTGTGTATTTGAGAGCCATGATGGTCTTTCTTTTCAAATTTATGGAGATATTCGAGAGAAATTTATTTTTGAGGAAGAAAATGATGTTTTGAGGTGTTTAATGATTTGTGGCAAAGTTATGACTGATATTACGGGCGTGTGGATGCCGGCCGACGGGTCGGGGTGCCCCGCCAAATTATTACGGGCGTGCGGATGTCGACCGACGGGTCGGGGTGCCCCGCCAAATTATTACGGGCGTGCGGATGTCGACCGACGGGTCGGGGTGCCCCGCCAACTTGACTGATTACGGGCGTGTGAATGTCGGCCTTCGGGTCGGGGTGTCCCGCCAACTTAATGGATCCATATGAGCTTATTTAAGCTACTTGACTGATGACTGCAGGGAATTTCTGAGCCACACTTCATAAAATAAATTGAGGAATGATTAAAGTATTTTTGAGGTTAATGGTGATTTTGAGGTTAAGGAAAATGATTTATGGATTCTAATTGAGGATAAATCCTCTTATTTTGAAAATGGGTCATGTTGAGGTTAATGGGATTTCTTGTGAAAGATTTCATTTGGCGACCTTTTTATTTTAACTGTTGACAAAACGAGTCTATGTTAAATAAAAATAATTTATTGCATGTGCATGTATGATGTATTATTTGCTATTTTCGGAGCTTACTTGCTGGACCCCTAGGCTCACTAGATTTCATCGATGCAGGTGAGGATGTTTAGGCGGTGTTGGTTGACGAGGGCTCGGTCGGGGTGAGAAGGCGCTTATCGATGGACACACGTTTTCCGCAGAGTGGAACATTTTTATGATTTATTAAATTTTTATTCTTTGAAGAAAAACATTCTTATTAGTGTTTACTTGAACTTCAACCGTTTCATGATTTATGTTTTTAATGATGCCGGCCTGAATGGATTTTATGTTTTATTTAGAAAAAAAAAATTTAAAATTTCCGCATTTTTCCTTTTCTGAAAGTACGGGCGTTTCAGATCTACTCGGCACATTACAATCAACTCCGATTGATATCTAAATACTAGGATAAAAATCCTATCTAAAAGCCCGATCTACTCGGAACCCTACTATCAACTCCGGTTGGTATTTACAAGCCCGACCAGCTCGGCACACTAAGAAAACCTACTCGCCTCCCGAGGAAAAACGCAACAGTCTTCAACTTCACTACTTCGTTTCGACTAAAAAGCGGAGATACTATTGATACCAGGGTAAGAAAACCTACTCGGGACCCGAGGAAAGAGCTGCTCTTAAAAAACGCCACTGATAACCCTCCATCTTGGTTCCACCTCGTCACCTCGGTCCTCGGGAGAATGTCATCTCTACTCTGGTCGAGAACCTGTCATCTCTACTCTGGTCAGGAACCTTTCATCTCTACTCTGGTCGGGAACCTGTCATCTCTACTCTGGTCGGGAACCTGTCATCTCAGCAACTTGGCCCTCTTGTATAACTCATGATTAGTGTACTGACAAAGCTGCAAGACCCATCCCTGCATACAGGTGGTAGGGTAGCGTACACGCAAGGTCTGCTCTGCCCATCCCTGCTCATGATTATTCAGGTAGTACAACACGCAACCCATTTACTCGCCTATAAATACCCAGGTATTCTCTCATTTTCGGGGGACATTCAGCAGACTCATTCTCTGCACTACATATCTCCTCATCCTGCTAGGACAAATCTCCTCATCCTGCTAGGACAAACCTTCTCATCCTCCAGACCGGGTGGCGATGTGTAACTCTCTGGTCGAGAACCGACGACGATTTTGAGATCGCATCACAAACCAAAGCATATATAAAACACAGCCATGGCTCGTTCCGTTAGTTATCCAGCCTCCCTTTTACTAACATTAACCTTTTTATGCATTTGTAAAGCCGATTGGATTCAAAAGGTCTGCCCTCACGCTCGGAATCCTCCCTATGTACACAAACTTCGATATCCGACCCTGGTTCTCGCGGGGCAGATCTTCGGTCCAAGGCGATATAAGCATCGATAAGTCGTTACCTGCCACACAAGTAGTTAAAAACTTGGCGGAGAGGTATAAATTAGACGAATGCATCGAGTTTGCAAATTACTCGATTGATGACCTAAGAGACTGCAAGAGTGTACTGAAAATTGCCCATTACATATTTAACCTAACAGCTCTTAAAGTTAATACAGCCGCTGCATTCATCGATATCGACAATGGTATCGACTATTACCAGAAAGAAATGCCGGCGGATATGAAGCGTGCCATTAGCTTAGCCCTGGATCCGAGCGAATTAAGTCTTGATTCATCAACTTGATTGCGGCAACAGCGGTTTCAGTTTCCATTGTTGAATTATAGGTTAAGATTGTTGGGAATTTTCAATGGAGTAATGAAGATGAAACAAATAAATTGGCTTGAACCATGATTCGTTGTCCTTAAGCGATATTTGCACCCTCTCGATTGCTATGGGTTTCCCACTTTGCAAATAGCTTGTAGAATTTTTTGAGTCTTTTGTATTCTTTGTAGAGCAAAACCAAAGAATACCAGTAAACTTGAAAATGTATATAATTTCAGAATTGCTTTTTGGGATTAAAATGTTTATTCTATGTATTTAATTCCATGTGTTTTTCACTATCTAAGAGATTGAAGCAATGTTTCAACACAACCTTTGATAGCTAAATGAACTATTTCAAATCAAAGAGACACCATTTTAATTTTACACCAAAGGACAAATGCACATTTTCAAGTTAGATAACTACAATAGTAAAATATTAGACTTAATAATAATAATAATAATAATAACAATAATAATGATAATGATAATAATAATAATAATAATAATAATAATAATAACAATAATGGCAAATCACCCGAGAACTCGCTCCAAGATCGGGATTCGCCCGAGGCATCACTACCATCTCGGGAATATCTCCCGGGGACTCTGTCGCGACGTGATGAAGAGTCCTGCCCAAGTACGTCTCTCCTCGCGCAGATGAGTCCCGCCTGGATACGTCTTTGCTTGTTTGAAGAATCTTGGGTCGATACACCTTTCCTTATTTAGCGAGAGTATCCCGAGGATCACGGAGAATATTCGTCGAGATATTCTCCTTTCCACCGCCTAGCCCCTCTATAAATACCAAGTTTGATCCCTCATTATACACACATTCATTCTTGCACACTTTTGCACTCAGCATATATTTTCTCTCGTTCTCGCACTCTGCCTGACTTAAGTATCGGATGGGCTTCGCCGGACACACTTCCGGCGCCCTCTGACCTGTGATTTGTGGTTGCAGACACCGAGGAGAAGCATAATCCAGTCCCCAGTCGCCCGACGTTCCCGAGCTCCTCGACGTGGTGGTGTTTGCTCGTCGGCTGAGGTAATTTGGCTACATCATTATTATTATTTAAACATTAATCACACCGAGGGGGGTGTATGCTACCGTTGGGTACCCATCGAAGCTTCCCTAGGACATAAGGGGTCAATCTTCAAACGAGGGGTCGCCAAATGTGCTGTATACGTAGCGGTAGTGCATCAATTAATGCTCGCCAGACGCAGATCTTGACCTTCCAGGAAATTTCAGTTGGAAAAGTTTTGTGATATGGGTAGTAGAACAAATCGAACATTTACCGCAGAAAGAAACGTAGAGCTTTACTGGATGTTTAAATTGATTCAGATGGAAGCGTGCTAAAACACCGACCTGAAGAGTATTTTCTTCTCGTTGAAGGTAATTACTTTTCTCATTTTTTTTCGTAAGTTGCACAATTCGCAACAAGGTTTTCTTGAACTTTTATTGTAATTTCTCACAACGGTGGAAGGAGAACGAATAAGAAAATAATGTGTATTTTTTTCTTTCCTCAGTATTAGTCTTTATAGTTTTTTCTGGATAAAGTTGGTTATTCCGTATGAGTAGTTTCTCTTAATAAAATAAGAAGTCCAGAGTATATAATTGATTCACCTCAACTCAAGAGTCTAAGGATTAAAGAAATTCTCATGCTAAATTAATCTTCTCTGAGTAATGATTCGATGCTCAAAAAGTTCACTGGATAAAGAAATTTATTTCATCAATGAACTTATCGAATAAAACTTTTATGCCGGATAAGTAAAAATTGCATAAGCTAATTTTCTAATATATATAACATTTTCAGCCGCCATAAATTGCCAAAAGTGCTTAGCTTGCATTCTAGAGCTGCCAAATAAATACGTAGAAACACATCAAACTCACAATTTAAGTTTTCCGAAGATTTTACATCTGTAACTATCATAATACAAGGAGAAGCCCTACTGGATCAGAACACAAACCGCTTATGATTTGCATGCTAAATTCAAGAAAAAAAAATGTAGAAGAAGAAGAAGAAAAAATTATATATAACTATAAAACAAATTCAACTTCGAAAATTGAGCTGTAAATAGAAAATTATCTTATAATTATTCAATATTTCTAATTTGCATGGAGCAATTGCTAACCCCTTGTCCCGTCCCACATCAAAAGGCCACCGGTCCCCTCCTACCAACGTAACTTTTACTCCTCGGAGCATTCTTCAGTTCCTTCTTGAATTCCGAAACATTAGTCTCCTCACCAAAAGAGGAGCAAGCTTTGTCTTCATCGATTCTGCCCATGGCAACACTGCTGCTTCTAGGCGGCATTCCGGCACGAGCCTTGCTCCCGGCCGGACCAGCCGCCCTTGTCTTCGTTTGCTGCTTCATGAACACATCAAGATCAACCCTTGTGCCCAAGCTCCGGACCGAGGCCACCCGGACCAGCTCCCGGAAATCCTCGCTCTCGTATGACCTTGCCGGGTTCACGCTGAAACTCTTCGGTAGGCCCGAAGCCCCCGATACCCCGACGAACTTGCTGCTGGTGCTGTGGTTAACCTTATCAACATAGTCTGTCATGCTTCTCACGTACCTGTCTCGGGCTTTGCCTAGAGCCCGGATCGGGATCGTCACAATACGAAGGAACCTGTTTTGTTGGCCCGCTTTTACCTTCATTATCTGATAAAGAAGTCTGAAGTAATCGTAAAAAAATTGAGAGGAAATATATTGGAAGACGATTATGGAAAGTTAGAGGCTATGGAAAGAAATCGGAAGTGTATAATATTATGTTTAGATGAGTTGGAAGACAAATTTTAAATGAAATGAATTATATAAAGAGTGCAATAAAATAAGATAAGAAGGAAGGTGTGAATGAAAGAATAAGGCGAGTCGCCGCTGGTTTAGTAAATATCTTCCTTTGTGCGCCAACCACATAAGACGTGAAGAGTTCCAAACTTGAATTTAATTATGGATATACAAGTCAAAGCTAATATGTTAGACTTTTTACGTACAATTTGGATAATTTTCAAACTGTTGTACGATTGAATATATATCTTGTTTTTATATTTTGTAAGTTTGATTCCGAATATATTCAAAGCCAATATGGCTCCAGAGAAACTAAATATTAATTTATATATAGGCTATCAAAGTGAGATAAAAAAATGACATTGTCAAAAATCGAAAGAGGTACCTATATTGAAATTTGTTATCATGTATACTAGTTAAATAACTTAATCTGAGATTATTTAAAACATAATAAAAATTGTTGACTCTTTTTGTTATTATTTTTAATAATTAATTCAGATTATTAAAACAAATTATTGAATGAAAAATCGTCCTATATATATTTTCAAAATTTAGCTAAATCTATAAATTAGGGTTTTATTAGGATTATTTAGCATGTTTAAAATAATATAGTTCAAGTAACGGAAAAACTTTGTTGAGGAATCTAGACAGTCGAGTCAAGACATACGTAATTACTTGGAAGCGCCATCCCTCACTAATTTATATAATATTATAATAGCTTGAGGTTGACGAATATTTAACGTGAAAAAAAAAAAAACAAGCTAGATTATATATTTACAAAAGTATTTCCTCTAAGTTCTATATGTTTCCAAAAAATAATATCATAAAAACTCATGAAGGTCGCATCAGCTATCGCTTATTGTTGGAATAATTCGCACCTTACTAAAGGCAATACAATGTGCCTTTCTTCTTTGTTTCTTGGACATTAATAGCCTCGATTGTGGGGAAATGTGTTTCTTTTTTCCTTTTTATTTTTCCCTATAAGGTTAGCTCCATTACTAACCATATATTAAGCTCAGAGATCCCTTGACCAATACAAGTTTTAAATCGAGGGATACACGAGTAGCCAGGGTCCGAGGGGAGGATTTATATAACGAACAACCTCCCAGATCATAGCCCCATAATATTTCAGTAGGGAATATACTCTACACGAGAATCGAACCCGTAAAATTGGAGAAAGAACTCCCACGTCATTTTGGTGGATATTTGGAGGTCATATCACAATGTCGTATGCGAAAAATAACAAAAACGGCAAAAAGACTAGAACACAAAATATAGAATCATATTTGGAATTTTATGTAGGTCAAATGTTTCGTTAATTTTATAATATTTTAAAATATTTTTGAAATCAAATTGTTTATCATTCAGTTATGCTAATTATGTCAAATGACCATGTAACCGAAGGCGGTCCAACCTAGCCTTCTAAGAGTCATGGAAAACCGTTTGGAGGACAAGCACTGGATAAGAATGAAGAATTTATTTATTTATTTGTTTTAAAAGAAATGTGCAACGTTTTTAGTGTGAGCTTACTCGGGTTTGAAACTAAATTTCTCTATTATTCGTGTAAATTGGACTTGATGAAATATAACTTGTTCAACGATGGACAGCCAAAATAAACATTAATTTATTTGGCTGTTGAAACTAAATTTCTATTAATCAAAGTAGAAACGTACGAGAACATGGAAACGCAATTTTTTGGTTTCTAATTTGATGTTTATCCAAAAATACTACAAACAGATTGCCTTCGAAAATAAGAGAGGTGTTGTTTGACATGGGAAAAAAAAAGAATTATTAGGAATACGACAAATCACATAAACTTTTGTTTTGTAGGCACTAACGGTAGCGTCCAAGATCCGCTCATCATAAACCACATGTATGAGATAAAAGTTTTAAAACGATTTAAATTTAATTGAGGCTTTAAAATACTAATGATGATTTTATTGCGAGATTTTAAATGTGTTTCTTGAGATTTTCGATTTTAGGTGAATATCCGATGTCGGGCTACGGAGGGATGATCGGGGACGATAGAGGTGATTTAAAAAATGTTCCAAAAATTTATTTTAAAGATTTAGGAGGCAAAATTATTTATTTAATGTTTAATTTTAAAATTTGCCTAAGACTGGACATAAATGATTTTCTTTTTAGCGTCTTTCTCGCAAACGCAATTTTCGGGAAAAAGAGAGGAAAAACATAAAATATAAATTTTTATATTACAAAATTCAAAAACTTAGGCCACAAAATGTATTTATTTATTGAGTATGATTAAGATTTAAGTGGGCTTGAAATTTGGGCAATCAAATTATTAATCAGTGGGCTTAAATATACTTAAAGCCTTTTCAGTACACTCTAATGAATTGGAGAAGATTCACTCACGTCCATAAGACTTTTCACCCTAGAAACAGCCGGCATTTTCACCCTAGAAGCTGAGGAGAAATCGTGGTCATCCCAAGAGCTTTCGTGAAGGAGTCGATCCTCCCCGCCTCGTCCCGATGATTTTCGGTACCGCATATTCACCAATTCTCCTACCAAGGAAAGTTTAAGAACATTTCTTGCTGCCACATTCAGATAATTATATGTGTGATTATTCTTAATTATGCATGATAAACGAATTAACCATATTATATTTTTTGACAATTTGGTTCGAATTCTGCACGTTGTGGTCTTTACGGGTCTTATGCTGGATTGTTGGGAAGATTTGTTGCTACTTTCTGATATCCAGGGGCTGCTGCTGCCAATTAGAACCTTAGGGTGGATGGCAGGTGAAGTCTAGGAGGCTTAGGACGTGAATTTTGGGGGCTGGAAGGCTAGGAGTGAGGCTGGACAGCAAGCATCCTGAAGCTGGAAGGTTGCTGCCGTGCAATCGGGTGTTGCACCTTTCCCGGTTTCCTACTGTCCAGCGTTCCAGGGGTTGTCGTGGCTGAGTATAGATGGTGATGGGGACTGTCCGGGTGTGTTAGGAGAAAGTTAGGTCGGGCCTTAGGGCAGCCTTGTAGGTTGGCTAAGGCTGGACTTCGGTTGCGCCAAGGCAAGTCGCGTGTAGTCGTGGCCGTGGGGTTGCGTCCGGGGAAGAGCCTGAGTTGAGTGGTGTGCACTTAGGACAATTGGTAGGTATGTATAAAGACTATTTGGGCAGCTTTGAGGGTCCTTAAGGGACTGGTCGTGTCTGGTTGGTTTGGGAAAATAATAGAGTTGTTAAGGAAAGGGAAATCCGCACGTACGGGGACCAGATGGGGCAGAGGCGAGGCTAGACCAAACGATTCACGTGTGGATGGTGCATGCCACTGTCCAGAACCTTAGGTCACATTTTAGGGGTCCTAAATCAAGTAAGGATGGGTCCTAAAGTCAAGCCAAGGGCTGGGAGTTAATGGTGATTAAGTTAGGAGTCACATGGGCACGTTTGGAGTCGAGGAGGGGCAGCATGTAGCACTGCAATTTTTGAGGTCATGGCAGCAGCCCGAAGGCATCAGAACAGTATGTTTATGGCTTGTAAACATGTTTAAGATGTTTAAAATTATGTTTTCTAGGCTTGAGTAGATTGTGACGAGTTTTGGACTTGTCCGGCGACTCGTTGAGACCTTCTGGTGTCCGAGTAGACCGTGGAGAAGCCTAGAATGGTTCCAATTGACCTTGGCTCAAATTTTCTATATTTTCAAATGCATCGCAGGCATGTTTCCGGGCATCAAGATTTTTAGAATGAAATGATGAGTTTTATGATGATTTATGGCATGATATTTGATGTTTGATGTTTTAAATGAAAAGAAGAAAAATTGTTTTGAGGAATGTGAGTTGTTGTGACCAAGACGTAGAGGAATATTGTTACTACAGCGCATGAGATCCGTAGAGCCATATTAGAGGGGGGTAGTGACTACGACGCATGAGGTCCGTAGAGCTATTCCAGCCTAGTACTATTATAGCTTGATCAAGCGAACAGAGGGGTCGCATCAATGAGCAAACTTCACCTAAAATATTATTATTGAGGATTTACATTATTTATATGCCATGACGTATAGTTTGAGGATTTGATGATGAACTTATTTAAAGTTTTTTTGTACGATGATGTTTAAAGTTTATTAGTTTAAAGATTAAAGTTCACATTTTAAAGTCCTTTTAAAGTTTTGATGTTGAAATTTTAAAAATGTTTTTTTAGTATTATTATTTTAATGCATGTGGATGTATATTTAGTACTTGTTATCCATGTTTGAGCTTGCTGAGCCTCTAGACTCGCTAGATCTGATTGTGTGCAGATGAGAATGATGACGAGGTTCGAAGAGGTGACGTTTGAGGAGATCGGACACTGGCGGCGCACTCCCGATACCTTCTAAGCTTCCGCAAAAGATTTTTATGAGATGTTATTTAAATTTTGAGGATACATTTTCCTTTAGAAGTTATCTTTTTGAAATAAATTCTTATTTCGTCAGAGCTTGAAATTTGATATTTAATTCGTTTGAAAATTTTGTTGGAATATACGCTTTATCGGTATGACATTATTTGAAAATTATTTTTTTGTTATTCGCATCAAGTTTAATTTTGCAAAGATTTTTTTTTGGAAAACTATCGAAGGTACTATTCACGTGAATAGTACTGTTCACGTGAATAGTGAACAAAAAAAATTTATGCCTTTTATTTAAACGAAAATATTTCAGTGAGTCGAGTCGTTTCAGTTGGTATAAGAGCAAGATCCTGAAGGGTTGTGCCTGCTGCCGATTCCGAGAAGCTCAGATGGTCATGCCTCAAGTTTGTAAGTTTTAAAGTTTCAAAATATGCATGATTGAAGTATAATGATTTAAAATTGTCACGAGTTATTTTTTTTAGCAAATGATGTGCCATTGATGCAGCGACTCCATGGACCGGGAGGAGGGGAGGCGAAACCCACCTCCGGCTTCACCCCTCGATGCTAGTGGACAGTTGTTGGCTGGATTGACTCGGTTGCTGGGGCAGCAGTCTGAGGCTGCTCGTAGGGTGCGACCGGAGGCAGTGTATGAGCGCTTTCGGAAGATGGGCCCAAAGGAGTTCTCGGGTACCATGGATCCTATTGTGGCTGAGGACTGGATAGAGTCCTTGGAGATGATCTTTGACGTAATGGAGCTGAGGGACGATGACAGGGTGCGATGCGCCAAGTACATGCTGCGATGCGATGCCCGTTTATGGTGGGAATCCGGAAAGTCGGTGGACATTGATACCTTGACCTGGGAGGGGTTCAAGGAGCTATTTTATGGCAAGTACTTCTCAGAGGAGGCACGAGCCAAACTGAAGAGGGAGTTTATGAATATTCGACAAGGTGACATGTCGGTGGCCGAGTTTGTTCGAAAGTTTGACAGAGGATGTCATTTTATGCCCCTGATCGCTGACAATGCAACGGAGATGTTGAAGCACTTTGTGGAGGGATTGAGGCATACTATCAAGGGGGATGTGTTAGTAACGGGGGTGACTGATTATCCCACGGCTATTGCAAGAGCCCTTCGGGCTGAGAGGGTGCTCCGGGAGATGGAGCATGATGTGCAGAGGAAGAGGCCACCACCCCAGCCATCACAACAGCAGAACAAGAAGCCTCACGCAGGTCCTCCCGGACAGTTCAAGCAACAAGGGAAGCAACCGCAGAGGCTTACAATCCCACAGTCAGACGATAGGCCGCTATGTCCAGAGTGCCAGCGCAGACATTTAGGGAAGTGCCTGGCAAAGGCAAATGTGTGCTTCAAGTGCAAGGCACCGGGACACATATCCACAGCATGTCCACAGCTGAGGCAGCCTGTTCCGGGCAGAGTCTTCGTCATGCAGACGGAGCAAGCAAACCCAGACTCTACGTTGATCACAGGTAACTTATTGCATTCAATACCTTGTTCGTTACTACGTACTAGTAATAGGATAGTGTTAATGACTAAGAGATTGATATTATTTTCTCATTATAAAATGGCATGCCTCGTTCGCCAATATATATTGAGAACTTAACTCTTATGGTTTTGTTAGCACGATTAGGGATATGAGTTAGTGGGGTATGATGTCACTTCTTTTCAGGTCGAATTTTCTTATCGGGAGTTTCCACCAACGCTCTACTAGATTTAGGAGCTACACATTCTTTCATAGCAGAGTCTTTCGTAGCGACTATGAGGATCACACCTGAGAAGTTGAGCTGGGGATTCAGTGTGATAGTCCCATCAGGGGAAGAGATGTCAACGCAGTTGGCTAGAGACGTGGAGCTAAACTTGCAGGGGAATTTCGTTCGGGCGGACTTGATAGTTTTGCCCATGCCAGAGTTCGATATTATCTTAGGGATGGACTGGTTGACATCAAATGAGCAGACAGATGCCACGAGTAATATCTTGTATCCAGGCAAGAAAGCTCATGAGGAGGGGATGCCAGGGATTTCTAGCTAGTGTTATATCTATATCGAAAACAGCCGATCGAGTGATCGAAGAGGTATAGGTGGTCAGGCAGTTTCCCGATGTGTTCCCTGACGATATTTCAGGTGTTCTACCCAAGAGAGAGGTTGAGTTTTCGATAGAGTTGATTCCAGGTGCAACGCCAATCTCTAAGTCACCGTACCGCTTATCTCCCACAGAGATGAAGGAGTTGAAGGATCAGATACATGATTTGCTCGATAAGGGATTCATACGCCCCAGTTCTCTCCATGGGCTGCACCAGCTTTGTGAAGAAAAAAGATGGGAGCATGAGACTGTGCATTGATTACCGGGTGTTGAACCGTGTAGTACCCACTACCGAGGATCGAGGACCTATTTGATCAGTTGCAGGGAGCCTCAGTATTCTCAAAGATAGATCTCAGATCAGGGTACCATCAGCTGAAAGTGAGGGAGACGAATGTGCATAAGACAGCTTTCAGGACTCGTTATGGACACTACGAGTTCTTAGTGATGCCGTTTGGGCTAACTAATGCCCCAGCTATCTTCATGGATCTCATGAATCGAGTATTTCAGCCTTACCTCGATCAGTTCATCATCGTGTTCATAGATGACATCCTTATCTATTCGAGGACCAGAGAAGAGCATAGTCAGCATATGAGGACAGCCTTGCAGTTGCTGAGGGAGAAGAAGCTATTTGCCAAATTCAGTAAGTGCCAATTCTGGCTGGAGAAGGTGGCATTCTTAGGCCATATTGTGGCGAGTGCGGGTGTGGAGGTAGATCCGAGCAAAGTGGAGGCAGTGAAAGAATGGTCTATACCTAAGAGTGCATCCGAGATACGAAGCTTATTAGGGTTGGCAGGTTATTATCGTGGAGGCAGTGAAAGAATGGTCTATACCTAAGAGTGCATCCGAGATACGAAGCTTATTAGGGTTGGCAGGTTATTATCGGAAGTTCATCAAGGGATTCTTCACTATTGCAGTGCCCTTGACGGCTCTGACAAAGAAGAACGCAAAGTTTGTTTGGGGAGATAATTGTCAAAGGAGCTTTGAGGCATTGAAGCATGCACTCACCACAGCACCAGTTTTAGCGATGCCATCAGGGCAAGGAGACTTTGTGTTGTATACAGATGCTTCTAAACTGGGTTTGGGTGCAGTTCTGATGCGAATAATTGGGTGATTGCCTATGCATCTAGACAGTTGAAGGTGCATGAGAATAATTATCCGACACATGATTTGGAGTTGGCGGCAGTGGTGTTTGCACTAAAGATCTGGAGGCATTACTTATATGGGGAGAAGTGTAAGATCTACACTGATCACAAGAGCCTCAAGTATTTCTTTACACAGAAGGAGCTAAATATGCGGCAGAGGAGATGGTTAGAGCTGGTGAAGGATTACGACTGTGACATTAGCTACCAACCGGGGAAGGCTAATGTTGTCGCCGACGCGTTGAGTAGGAAAGCGGCAGTAGTTGCTCATCTTGAAGTTCAGAGGCCACTACAAATGGAGATTCATAGGTTCGGTTTGGAGTTTTATACTAGGGATGGTGGCCCTAGACTTTATACCCTCACAGTTCAGTCCTCCTTGAGCGGCGGACAGACAGTTGACCAGCAGCTACAAAAGTGGAGGCAGAGGGATGAGTCTAAGGATCAAATACTGTACACCGTGGAGGACGGCATAGTGCGGTACAAAGGCCGTTATTGGGTTCCTAGCACAGATTCGTTGAGGAATGATATTCTGACCGAGGCGCATACGTCTCCGTACTCTATCCACCCAGGGAGTATGCAGATGTATAAGGATTTACAGATATTGTATTGATGGCCAGGGATGAAGAGAGATGTTGCTCTCTTTGTATCAGAATGCCTGATTTTCCAACAAGTGAAAGCAGAGCATCAGAGGCCAACAGGGATGCTTAAGCCACTACCCATTCCGGAGTGGAAATAAGAGAACGTCGCAATGGACTTTGTGATTGGATTACCAAGGACAGTGAGAGGACATATTTCTATCTGGGTGATTGTGGATCGTCTCACCAAGTCGGCCCATTTTCTACCGGTGAAGACGACTTTTTATATGACGCGGTATGCAGAACTTTATATCCAAGAGATAGTCCGATTACATGGAGTGCCAATCTCCATAGTTTCAGATAGAGACCCGAGGTTTACTTCTTCTTTCTGGAAGAGCTTGCATTCTGTCATGGGTACAAAGTTGCTTTTCAGTAAAGCGTTCCACCCACAGACAGACGGACAGTCAGAGAGGGTGATACAGATTCTAGAGGATTTACTGCAGGCATGTGTGATTGATTTTCAGGAGGATGGGAGTCGAAATTACCCTTAGTGGAGTTCACCTATAACAACAGCTATCAGTCGTCGATTGGTATGGTTCCATATGAGGCACTCTACGGGAGAAAGTGTAGATCCCCTATTCACTGGGATGAGGTAGGGGAGAGGACAGAGCTTGGACTAGAAATCGTGCAGCAGACGACAGAGGTGATAGTCAGAATACGAGATAGGATGAGAGCCGCTCAGAGCCGACAGAAGAGTTATGCAGATAAGAGGCGGAGGGACCTCGAGTTCGCGGTAGGTGAACATGTGTTTATCAGGATCGCACCGATGAAGGGCGTTATGAGATTTGGGAAGAAGGACAAGTTGAGCCCGGTTTATCAGGATCGCACCGATGAAGGGCGTTATGAGATTTGGGAAGAAGGACAAGTTGAGCCCGAGGTACATTGGTCCATTTGAGATTCTTGATAGAGTGGGATCGTTAGCTTATCGGGTGGTATTACCACCTAATCTCGCAGGAGTGCATAACATGTTCCACGTGTCTATGCTGAGGAAGTCATTTCAAACCCATCACATGTGCTGAGCCTTGAGCCCTTGCAGCTTACACCAAACTTTTCCTACGAAGAGAAGCCCAACCGCATCCTAGGTAGTCAGGAAAAGAAGTTGCGCAATAAAGTGATCAGAATTGTCAAGGTCAAGTGGCTGAATCACTCAGAGGAGGAAGCTACTTGGGAAACTGAGTTAGACACGAGGAGCCGCTATCCGGAGTTGTTTGGTAAGTTTTAATTTCGATGACGAATTTATTTAAGGGGGGAAGAATTGTAGCGTCCGAGATCCGATCACCATAAACCACATGCATGAGATAAAAGTTTTAAAACGGTTTAAATTTTAATTGAGGATTTATTGTGAGATTTTTTTTAAATGTGTTTCTTGAGGTTTTCGATTTCAAGTGAATATCCGGTGCCGGGTTACGGAGGGATGATCGGGGACGATAGAGGTGACTTCAAAATGTTCCAAAAATTTATTTTAAAGATTTAGGAGGCAAAATTATTTATTTAATGTTTAAGTTTAAAATTTTCCTAGCGAGTGGACATAAATGATTTTCTTTTTAGCATCTTTTTCGCAAAAGCAATTTTCGGGTAAAAGAGCGGAAAAACATAAAATATAAATTTTTATATACAAAATTTCGAAAACTTAGTCCACAAAATGTATTTATTTAGTGAGTATGATTAAGATTTAAGTGGGCTTGAAATTTGGGCAATCAAATTATTAACTAGTGGGCTTAAATATATTTAAAGCCTTTTTAGTACACTCTAATAAATTGGAGAAGATTCACTCACGTCAATAAGACTTTTCACCCTAGAAACAGCCGACATTTTCACCCTAGAAGCTGAGGAGAAATCGTGGTCATCCCAAGAGCTTTCGTGAAGGAGCCGATCCTCCCCGCCTCGTCCCGACGATTTCCGGTAACGCGTATTTACCAATTCTCCTACCAAGGCAAGTTTCAGAACCTTTCTTGATGCCACATTCAGATAATTATATGTGTGTTTATTCTTAATTATGCATGATAAACGAATTAACCATATTTTTTGACAATTTGGTTCTAATTCTGCACGTTGTGGTCTTTACGGGTCTTGTGCTGGATTGTTTGGAAGATTTGTTGCTACTTTCTGATATCCAGGGGCTGCTGCTTCCATATTAGAACCTTAGGGTGGATGGTAGGTGAAGTCTAGGAGGCTTAGGACGTGAATTTTGGAGCTGGAAGGCTAGGAGTGAGGCTGGACAGACAAGCATCCTGAAGCTGGAAGGTTGCTGCCGTGCAATTGGGTGTTGCACCTTTCCTGGTTTCCTGCTGTCCAGCGTTCCAGGGGCTGTCGTGGCTGAGTATAGATGGTGATGGGGACTGTCCGGGTGTGTTAGGAGAGAGTTAGGTCGGGCCTTAGGGCAGCCTTGTAGGTTGGCTAAGGCTGGACGTCAGTTGCGCCAAGGAAAGTCGCGTGTAGTCGTGGCCGTGGGGTTGCGTCCGGGGAAGAGCCTGAGTTGAGTGGTGTGCACTTAGGACAATTCGAAGGTATGTACAAAGACTATCTGGGCAGCTTTGAGGGTCCTTAAGGGTCTGGTCGTGTCTGGTTGGTTTGGGAAAAGAATAGAGTCGTTAAGGAAAGGGAAATCCGCACATACGGGGACCAGATGGGGCAGAGGCGAGGCTATACCAAACGATTCACGTGTGGATGGTGCATGCCACTGTCCAGAACCTTAGGTCACATTTTAGGGGTCCTAAATAAAGTAAGGATGGGTCCTAAAGTCAAGCCGAGGGCTGGGAGTTAATGGTGATTAAGTTAGGAGTCACATGGGCACGTTTAGGAGTCGAGGAGGGGCAGCATGTAGCACTGAAATTTTTGAGGTCATGGCAGCAGCCCGAAGGCATCAGAACAGTATGTTTATGGCTTGTAAACATGTTTAAGATGTTTAAAATTATGTTTTCTAGGCTTGGTTGATTGTGACGAGTTTTGGACTTGTCCGGTAACTCGTTGAGACCGTCTGGTGTCCAAGTAGACCGTCGAGAAGCCTTGAATGGTTCCAATTGACCTTGGCTCAAATTTTCTATATTTTCAAATGCATCGCAGGCATGTTTCCGGGGAGCAAGATTTTTAGAATGAAATGATGAGTTTTATGATGATTTATGGCATGATATTTTATGTTTGATGTTTTAAATGAAAAGAAGAAAAATTGTTTTGAGGAATGTGAGTTGTTGTGACCAAGACGTAGAGAAATATGGTGACTACGTCGCATGAGGTCCATAGAGCCATATTAGAGGGG
Organism: Dorcoceras hygrometricum; assembly: GCA_001598015.1. NCBI lineage: Eukaryota > Viridiplantae > Streptophyta > Magnoliopsida > Lamiales > Gesneriaceae > Dorcoceras > Dorcoceras hygrometricum. Next base: position 257,338 of record KQ996424.1, read on the forward strand.
GGTAGTGACTACGGCGCATGAGTTTCGTAGAGTTATTTCAGCCTAATACTATGGTTTATAACTTGATCAGCGAACAGAGGGGTCGCGTCAATGAGCAAACTTCACCTAAAATATTATTATTGAGGATTTACATTATTTATATGTCATGACGTATAGTTTGAGGATTTGAGGATGAAGCTTATTTAAAGTTTTTTTTGTTGACGATGATGTTTAAAGTTTGTAGTTTAAAGATTAAAGTTCACAGTTTAAAGTCCTTTTAAAGTCCTAATGTTGAATTTTAAATAACGTATTTTTAGTATTATTATTTTAATGCATGTGGATGTATATTTAGTACTTATTATCCAGGTTTGAGCTTGCTGAGCCTCTAGGCTCACTAGATCTGATTGTGTGCAGATAAGAATGATGACGAGGTTCGAGGCGGCGACGTTTGAGGAGCTCGGACATTGGCGGCGCACTCCCGAGACCTTCTAAGTTTTCGCAAAAGATTTTTATGATATGTTACTTAAATTTTAAGGATACATTTTCCTTTAGGAGTTATCTTTTGAAATAAAATCTTATTTCATCAGAGCTTGAAATTTGATATTTAATTCGTTTGAAAATTTTGTTGGAATATACGCTTTATCGCGGTATGACATTAATTTGTAATTTTTTTTTGTAGTCGCATCAAGTTTAATTTTGCAAAGATTTTTTTTTAAAAAACATCACCGATATATTCACGTGAATAGTACTGTTCATGTGAATAGTGAAAAAAAATTTATGCCTTTTATTTAAAGGAAAATATTTCAGTGAGTCGAGTCGTTTCACTAACATTCTGTTTGTTTTCCATTTTCCAAAATAATCTCATACGAAAGATAAGTTACGACTGTTATTTTTTATTTTGTCTACATAAATAAAAAAAAGGCCCAACTCACATCTAAACATAATGATTACTTATATATTGCTGAGTTAAGTGTGTATTGCTGAGTTAAGTGTGAATAGGTGAGAGTAGTATTATGATAGGTGACTTTCTGGAAACAATTGTACATTAAGCTACTTACATTGTGCCGTTTGGTCTGATTGGTCAGGTAGCTGTAAAAGTGTGATGCCAGATCTTAACGGGTAATACTATCTCTATTGGGGATATGACTGACGATAGGGGAGAGTAAGACTGATGTCTAAGGGATATGAAACAACGCTAGTAGTTAGATACGCACAAGAAATCAGTGAACATCAGATTCAAAGTGGTGGAGAGGAGCAACCAATCCTCATTGAAATCAATCCAAGGTAAGTTTGTACTGCATCCAGCTCAGAAGAAGGTGTTATTGAAATAATTCAGGAGGGCAAGGATAGCTCTCTTGAAGCTGTTAAGACGTCTTTTGAGAAGGAGCAAAAAGTTCTCATTTGTACATATACTAGTATAAATTTAGGAATACAGAATAAGGAGGAACAACAGGTTCCAGCTCAGAGTGGATCCGATTTTTTCAATACTGTAACGAAGCCAAATCTATCAGTCAAGGGAACAATCAGCTGCAAGTCAGCAAAAGCCAACTTCAAAGAAAGACAGTCAGAGGTGATATATTAGCAGATCCTATACAATATTTAGATTTCTCTGGTGTAATTTGTTAGGTGTAATCGCTTATCACTAGACCAAAAGTTATAGCTGTTACCCAAGATGTAACTTTGTTTTCTTGTAATGTGACAGCACAGAGTGCACATATTGTGTGTTAGGATTGGGTTGTTATGTCCATGAGTCCGAGGAGGTGTGTGTCTAACTGATGGTGCTGTCTCATTTCCCTTAGAGATCAGTCTTATCCCTTACCCTATCGTCGGCTCTATCCGCAGCATAGATAGTATTACCCATTAAGATCTGGTATCACTTTTACAGCCCACCTGGCCAACCAGATCAAGCGACGCAAGTCAACAGCTTGACGTACTAGAGCTTCCTAGGAGGTCACTCATCTCAGTACTTCTTTCCCTCATGCACGCTTAACTGAACAATCCTCCCCCCAAGAAGTATAGAAAATACTTCTTCGGAGACTCGAATCCCTGACCCTGCTCTGATACCAATTAGTAAGATCAAGTTCTTACCACTAGACCAAAAACTATAGCCGTTAGCCAAATGTGTAACTTTATTTTCTTATAATGTGGCAGCATAGAGTGCACATATTGTATGCATTAGGATTGAACTGTTAGGCCCATTAGTTCGGTGAGGTACGTGTCTAATTGTTGGTACTGTCTCGTTTCCCTTAGAGATCAATCTTACTCCTTACACACCGCCGACCCTATTACCAGCAGAGTTAGTATTACCCGTTAAGATTTTGGTATCATTTTTACAGACCATCTGGCCAACCAGATTAAGCGGCGCAATGTCAGTAGCTTGACGTATGAGAGCTTCTCAGGAGGTCACCTATCCCAGTACTTCGATCATCCATGCACACTTGACTCAACATAATTGCTATAGAAGCTCAAGCTGCTGCTGAAACTGGAACAGATCGTGATTCTCCAGCGCTCAAATCGAGGACTATAAAGCTTTATCTCTTAGTCCTATTATCCCAAGTACCTCGGCAGAGCCTACAAATCCCTATATTCAAGAAGTTCAGCGCCTATCGCAAGTCGTTAGGTCCATGAAAGACGCAATAAGTGGTCTACAAATAAGTCAGCTCCCTTCGCCAATTGATCTACATAGCTTGAAAAAATTCTTGTCTAAGTAGATGGACGCTTTATTGAAATAAGTTCGATGGTACTCACTCAGACAAGACCTAATCCTTAAGTTCGATGGACTCAGTACTCACTCCGACAACACCTAATCATTGAACCAAAAGAGAACTTGTTGAAAAGTTAGCCACTCTCAGTTTGCAGATTATTAAATAATGGAATGCTTAAAAGGAAACGGTGGTTCCTAAAGAGGGGGGAAATAGTAAGCATAAGAGGAGATAAAAAAAAATTTAAGTAATTATGGTTGGAGGCACTTGTCTTCATTTAGTCGCTTCGAGTATCTCATCTAACATATCTACGATAATAGCTTCTCATTTAGACTAATAAATTGAAATAGTCATGTAGATATGGCACCCATTTTTATCCAATTATTTTTCTAACACAGTATCAACAAAACTATAGTGATAAATGACAATATCCATACTCCTTATGCTACAGGAGCGTCCACTCAAAAACATATTTATCTCGGACAACGAAAATATAAAAAAAAAAAACAAATTAAATCATACTGTAATAGAATAAATTAGGAAAACCATACATACTTTAGCGAGAATCAAACCTGGGCCAAATAAATATCAGCACCTCAATTTTAACCATTAGCCTATGACCTCCTTCACTAAAATGCGATATTCTTGTACTATGAGGATAGAGTTATTTTCAACTTGTAAAATATTAAGGTTTCGTTTCGACATATTTTTTTTTTAAATCGTTTTTAGTGTTTTTAAAATTAAAAAAACTTTGGATATGTTATAAATTTAAAGAAACAATAATAAACTAAATGAAATAATTACCTCGATAATAACCTTGATTTTACATTATTTATATGTCATGACGTATAGTTTGAGGATTTGAGGATGAAGCTTATTTAAAGTTTTTTTGACGATGATGTTTAAAGTTTATAGTTCAAAGATTAAAGTTCACAGTTTACAGTCCTTTTAAAGTTCTGATGTTGAAGTTTAAAAATGTATTTTTAGTATTATTATTTTAATGCATGTGGATGTATATTTAGTATTTGTTATCCAGGTTTGAGCTTGCTGAGCCTCTAGGCTCACTAGATCTGATTGTGTGCAGATAAGAATGATGACGAGGTTCGAGGCGGCGACGTTTGAGGAGCTCGGACATTGGCGGCGCACTCCCGAGACCTTCTAAGTTTTCGCAAAAGATTTTTATGATATGTTACTTAAATTTTAAGGATACATTTTCCTTTAGGAGTTATCTTTTGAAATAAAATCTTATTTCATCAGAGCTTGAAATTTGATATTTAATTCGTTTGAAAATTTTGTTGGAATATACGCTTTATCGCGGTATGACATTATTTGAATTTTTTTTTTGTTAGTCGCATCAAGTTTAATTTTGCAAAGATTTTTTTTAAAAAACTATCACCGATATATTCACGTGAATAGTACTGTTCATGTGAATAGTGAAAAAAAATTTATGCCTTTTATTTAAAGGAAACTATTTC
>KQ996425.1:0-50708 GCA_001598015.1 Dorcoceras hygrometricum
CCTCTTCAAATCTCACCTGCTGATTCATACCAATCAATCAAAGAAATCAGCAGGAGACAATCAGCAGCAACCCTCTTTTCCTCTTCGTAAAATTCAGCAGCAACTATCAAATAAACAATCGCGCAAAACATCTCAAAACGACACTGTTCCAATTTACCAAAACGACGCCGCTTCTCAACGCTAGTATTTACGTGTCTGCTGATCAGCAGCAATCACCCTAACGCAACTACTACCAGCAGCAAGTAATACGTCACGCCTACGTCATCATATCTATCGGCAGCTCTCAAACCATCTGCTGATCTCTCTTCACAAACGCATCTGCTGAATTCAATAGTCAACATTCCAAAACGTTGACTAACACGCGTCACTTCCCCGCTCAATCTCACACTACGCGCGATGTCTACCAGCAGCAGCTTCAATTCAAACCAAAACCAGCAGATCTTCATGCGTCACGCTGACGTCATCTCTGCTGATTCAAAACCCATCAGCAGGAGCTACAGTACCGTTGACCAGCGTTGACTTTACCCAAAAATCGATATTTCTCATTCTTAACTAGCGCTACTGCTGAGGAAATCGACCGATGCTTCTAAGTTGGGACTAGGAGTTGTGTTGATGCAGGATCATAAAGTTATTTCATACGCATCTAGACAGCTGAAGGATCATGAGAAGAATTACCCAACACATGACTTAGAACTAGCAGCTGTTGTATTTGCCCTTAAAATATGGAGGCATTACCTCTATGGGGAGAAGTGTGAGATCTTTACAGATCACAAAAGTTTGAAGTACTTCTTTACCCAGAAAGAATTGAATATGAGTCAGAGGCGATGGTTGGAGCTGGTTAAAGATTATGATTGCACCATCAGTTACCACCCAGGAAAAGCAAATATGGTGGCCGATGCATTGAGTAGAAAATCGGTAGGATTGTCGCAGCTGGTTGTCCAGCAGCCGTTGGCAAATGAAATTGAAAGGTTTGGACTTGAAATAGTAACCAGCAGCAGCAATGCTATGATGTTAGCAGACCTCTCCGTAAGATCTAATTTGTTAAATCAAATTCGAGAGGGTCAGCAGCAGGACCAACAGTTGAAGAAATGGGTCCAGCAGGATAAAGAAAGAGGCAGCAGTCTCTATTTTTCATAAGATGGAATTGTTAGGTATTTGGGCAGAATCTGGGTACCTCAAGTAGATGATTTAAGAGCTGAACTTTTGAAAGAAGCTCATACAGCTCCATATTCAGTACATCCAGGAAGTACGAAAATGTACAAGGACCTCCAGCAGTTGTATTGGTGGCCAGGAATGAAGAGGGATGTTGCTAGATTTGTAGCTGAATGTTTAACTTGTCAGCTGGTGAAAGCCGAACACCAGCGACCAGCAGGATTATTGAAGCCACTGCCGATTCCTGAATGAAAGTTGGAATGTATAGCGATGGATTTTGTAACTGGTTTACCAAGAACTGTACAAGGATATAACTCCATTTGGGTTATAATTGATAGGCTCACTAAGTCTGCTCATTTCTTACCCGTTAAAACAACATATGAGGTGAGCAGGTACGCAGAATTGTATGTTAAGGAAATAGTGAGACTTCACGGTATTCCAATATTGTATCAGACAGAGATCCTAAGTTCACATCAGCATTTTGGAAAAGTCTACACAAGGCTATGGGTACAAAGTTGACATTCAGCACTGCGTTTCACCCTCAAACTGATGGACAATCGGAAAGGGTGATCCAAATTTTAGAAGACTTGCTCAGAGCTTGTATAGTGGATTTTTCGGAGAGTTGGGATTCGAAATTGCCACTGGTAGAATTTTCCTACAATAACAGTTTCCAAGCTTCGATTCAAATGGCTCCATATGAAGATTTGTATGGCAGAAAGTGTAGAACACCACTTCATTGGGACGAAGTTGGTGAAAGAGCTGGTTTGGGACCGGATGTTGTGGAACAAACAGCAGCAACTGTTAGAAGAATAAGAGAAAGAATGAAAGCTGCTCAAAGTCGACAGAAAAGTTATGCAGATAATCGAAGAAGGGAACTGAATTTTGAAACTGGTGATCATGTATTTTTTAGAATAGCTCCAATGAAAGGAGTTATGCGTTTTGGAAAGAAAGGAAAGTTGAGCCCAAGGTATATTGGACCATACGAGATTTTAGAGAAGGTAGGAACACTCGCCTATCGACTAGCGCTGCCTCCTCAAATGTCAGCAGTGCATAATGTTTTTCACGTATTAGCTTTGAGGAAATATATTACCCACCCTTCGCATGTGCTGAGTTATGAGCCAATTAATTTAGCACCAGATTTAAGCTACGAAGAGCGACCAGAAGGAATTCTCCTCCGAGAAATTAGAAGATTAAGAAACCGTAGTATTCCTATGGTTAAGATACAATGGTCCAACCAGTCGGAGCGAGAAGCAACGTGGGAAACAGAAGCTGATATGCTAAGCTTATACCCATATTTATTTGGTACGTAAATTTCGAGGACGAAATTTCAATAAGGAGAGTAGAGTTGTAACGCCCCAAAATCATTTGGTACGTAAATTTCGAGGACGAAATTTCAATAAGGAGAGTAGAGTTGTAACGCCCCAAAATCCATAGGACCACATTTATACATTTTATTGAATTCATGGGCCAAATTGGCAATTTTAAATGTTATGTATTTGCTGATTTTATTATGTTAGAAAGTAGGATGCGCTGCGGCTGGTACCAGCAGGTGACTCCAAAGAGTGATGCACGAGCTGGTTCTAAAGCGATTGAAAAATATTTTAAGGAGGTGAAATGATTTCTTTTGGAAAGGGTTTGGTACTTTACAAATTTAAAATGATATGAAGGTAATTTTACTAAATTTTAGAAGTGTGTCATGCTTGATTTCACAAGTAGCTTGCCACTAATCCCTTAGGTATTTAAACCTGTTTTTTTAAAGAAAGATCTTGATCATTTTCAAAGAAATTCTCCAGTGTTCTTCAAAATATTTCCAGAAGAGTTCGTGTGTTGCTCAGGGGAAGAATTCTGCAGGGACTTGCTGCTGTTGCAAAGCTACGATTGAGGCAAGTAAAAGATGTTTCTTTACTCACCATTTAAAGCATATATTCATGTTTCTGAGTCTTTGCTTGTATGTTTAAGCAGTATGTTTAAAATTCATGTTTTAAATGAATCGAGTTTATTCCCAGAATGTTATGAATGTTCTTCTTTCAGTAGTTGTAATGTCAGAATTTGATAACTGTGTAATCGGTAGTTGCTAGTTGAATCATTGTAAAGTATGGTTTGATAGGCAACGGCTGATGGCATAGTTGTTGTTTTGATGTTACAAATGTCGAGTTATGTTCCAGCAGCTGCATTGTTATAATGTTTACGAATGTTCTTCCTTTTGCTGTAATGTCGGGATTTGATGATTTCGTAATCAGTAGTTGTTAGTTGAATCATTATAAAGTCTGGTTTAATAGGCGATGGCTGGTAGCGCGATCATTGTTTCGATACTACAAATGTATTTCGTAAATTCCAGCAGATGCACTGTTCATCAGCAGGTGCATCTTTCCTTGTTAAATCAGCAGTTATGTTGTTTTCATAAAATCAGCAGATGCACTGTACATCAGCAGGTGCATTCCTATTGAACTAATTCAGCAGCTGCATTCCTTTGTTAGAATTTAGCAATTGCGTTGTCTTTCAAAATTCAGCAGATGCACTGCTCACCAGCAGATGCATTCCATTGTGATAGTTTAGCAGTTGCTTTATTCGTTTCCAAGTACTGTTCATTTCAGCTGGTATTAGTCTTGCGACTGGTACTATTCATTTATGTATACATGTTAGCGCTTTTTCTTGCAACTGGTTGATTAGCGTATTCCTTCCGACTGATCGATGCGCTAACGACGTCGTTTCTTTAAATTATAAAATATCAGCATATAGTCTTTCATCCTATCTGTTATTTACTTCAACGACATCGTTTTACTTTACAATTGTTCAAAAGACCTTGCGACTGGATTCCTGTCTTGCGACTGGTTTCCAATTCCTTGCGACTGGTTTTCTTTCAACCAGTTCCATTGTAACGATAAGTTCCAAAGGATTGAATTCGATTCTCAGAAAAGTTTTAAAATGGGAAGCAAATGTTTAAATGATGGAACCCGATGATTTACAGAAATTTCAAGAAATGTTTAAAGAAAGGATTGTTAAGGAACAAAAGCTATTTTAGATTATGGCATAGATAGTTGACGGTCACCCATGAGCTATATGCTAGAACGGATTTCCGAAGTCATTTGATCAAGTGCAAATTGGACCACATAGAACTTATATGCCATGATCAACTGAAAATGATATTGAAATTGTTAACAATCAGAAGTTGGGCTATCATCCCCTGTTTCTGCCATTGAATGTTTACTAAACTGTTTACGAAAATGATATTGTTTATTGAAGTTCCTTAACATATGTATTGAACAGATGTCCACCTGTATATTTGAATTGTTATTACCCAGGTTTTACTTGCTGAGCCTCTAGGCTCACTAGCTTTTAAAATGGTGCAGGTGCGACAACTGTTGGAAGAACAGCAGGTGAAACTTGAAACCAGCAGCTGGGTGGTTGTGTTTATCAAGGGGCCAACGTAATCCGTGTCTAGGATAATGTTGTTTTATCTTTTGTAGGATCTGTATTAGATCAGTTGCAACGGTTGTATATTTACATAGAATAGCAGCTAGTTGTAAATCGCAATTGCAAAGGTATATAATATACTCTGTTTTTCCGCAAACAAGTTTCAGCAGTTGGCGCCGTAACTAGTATTGTGTCTGTGTCTGTTTTGTGTTTCGAGTTTTCTTTAAGTTATAGGAGATACAGCCTATAGCGAATTATCTTTTAGCCCTTCTTTTACTCGAAAATTTTTTATTCACCCCAAATCGTGATTCCCGTGGGTTCGGGCGTCACATATATCATGCTAGGACCAAGCATATACAGGTACAATACCATTTCATCATATCAGTATTCGAAGATGGAATCTTGATGCTTGAAAAGATTTCTGGAAGTAAGAATCTAGTTGATACACTTACAAAGACTGTGACAATGAAAAATTGAAGTTATGTTCAACTTCAGTTGGACTTTTGGTATAAAGGAAATATATGAGCTACTATATTGATAACGTGACGACATGATTAAGATTAAGTGAGAGATTATGATAATAAATGCATGGTCGGACAAATTGGTAAACTTGAATGCAGCGAGTTGGATGGAATCAGTTGGGAAATGAAGGTAGGTGTTTTCCCCTCTAATAGGGATGGCAACGGGGCGGGGCGGGGCCGGTTTTGCCAATACCATCCCCGCCCCCGAATGATTCGGGGATCCCCATCCCCATCCCCGCGGGGATCGGTTCGGGGACGGGGATCCCCATCCCCGCCACTAATATTAAATAGATAATATATATATTATTTATTATTCTATATTATTCTTAATATATGTTTACTATTACATATTATTGTAAACAATAGTATATTATTAAAGAACAATATATATATGCATATAAATACTATTAATAGATTATTATTTATGTTTGAAGATTTTTAGTCATCTAAATATGTAAGAAATAAATAGTATTATGATTTGTATTGAACAATAATAGTAATATTAAATAATAATAGTAATATTATTTTTATTATATATAGCCCCGTTTCGGGTTTTCCCCGCGGGCCCCCAGAACCGCGGGGAAAATTGCCATCCCTACCCTCTAACTTTTGTATACAGGGGACTCTATAAATAAAACCCTTCTAATCAATTGGAGTATTCCGAATCAAATACAAGTATCTATATCTATGTGTGTGTGTGTATTTGGTAAGTTATTGAGTGAGTTTGAGAAATTATTTTTTACTAATTATATTAGGATTGTGACAGTGAGAAATTGATTGTTGTTGTGTACACTTAGTATAAACTTCGCCCAGTAAAATGTTTGGAGTAGCTCCATAAACATAACATAATTTTTGTGTGAACCACGTAAAATCTTCATATATTTGTTAATAATTTTTTGTTCCATAAGTTTTCATTTTATTTTATCGTAATTACCATGACATCCGTATAATACCTCCTGGAGATATCGGTCAATCTACTAAGGACTTGGTTAGGTTTTACAGTGAATTTGTGATTATTGGAGTTGTAACTGGTAAGGTAGCATTTAATCAAGAATTCGCAGGGAACGGCAGACCTACAAAAACATGGGATGGAAAATGAAAGGGATGGAAAATGAAAGGGCACGTCTCTAATTAAATATTATCTATCTCCAGATTTAGAGGTTTGTTTAATTTTCAACAATAAAACTCATTTAAAAGAGAAAATTTTTTCATTAGAATTTCGAATGTCATCTTTGTTTAACTAATCTAAAAATGAGTTAATGCTTTCAAACTTAGTTAAAATGTGAATATTATTTTAGAAACGGAAAAAATACTAATCGTATAGAAAACTTTACTACCCGAAAACATATAGGGTCCGCTTGGTACCTAGGATGAGATTATTAATGAATATTAACTTTGAATGATAAGTTATAAATATTTGAGGATATTTTGTATGACGTGTTTTGTTTGGTTCATTTTTATATGAGATGATTAAAATATGGTATTAATTTTTTGGACCAAAATAGCCCTGGACTCTCTCTCCCGTTCCAAAATGTTGCACTCCGCACCACCTGCTCGTGCGAGTTCTCGCCTGTGGTTAGGGCAAGCACAGCTCCTGTGGCTATCAAAATGGCTGAAACCCTATCAAAATGGCCGAAACCCTATCAAAATGACATGGTTTCCGACGTTGAAGCTCAAGCCGCTGTTAAAGAAAAGAAATAAGCTTTCGCGGAGTAGCCTTCTAGCTAGGTATTATCCCAGCTTCAAGAAGACAAATTTAAGGGACATAAAAATCTGAAAATACCAGAAATTTTTCAAAATAAGAACAAAAAACAAGAAATAATTGCAAGAAGCTTAAAATGTATAACCAAATCATAAATCACCAGCATATCTAAGATAGCATAATAAACCCAAAATTAAAACCAAACAATCGCCTCGATCGCAGAGGAACACAAAGTGGTCGAAAAAGGGCACTGATAATTCAGATCGTGAAGAAAGGTTTTGAATTCACGAGGGTGACAAGCAGCTCCGGACGCTGGGCCGAAGAGACGCCATCGAAGCGGCGAATATACATACGAACATACAGGCGCATTTTCTCTTCGAGGCGGAGGTGGTCTCGTCGCCATGGAAATCACGGCCATCGTTATTTCAAAGGTTATCACCATGGAAATTAAGCATAGACAAAATGGGAGTAAGAGGAGAGATTTGAGCGAGGGTAAAATAATAAATGTGTTCATTTTCTTGACAGCAATACAAGTAGGACTAATTAAATCATCTATTTTGAAGGGACAACATATCACAAGAAATAAGCTAAAATTCATACCTATCACGGGCCGGATGGATTGCTATAATTGTGTTAAAAACGAGACAAACGTGGGACTATTTTCCAATCCTGGGGTAGAGTTTACGACGGATTCCATACTAAAATAAAACTGTCGGTGCAACTACGACCTTGTTTCTATCAAGTAAAGAAAGAAGGCTATTCAAATTTTGAAAAAAACCAAAAGAATAGACCGAACCAAAAGCGATGGTTTCCTTGATTTGATTAGTTCGGATCTTTGACTTTAATTTTCATTTGGGTTTTAGGTTCTGAAAAGGTAAATCTGGTAAGAAAAGGCGGAAAAATGTCAAGTCCTTACATTTAAGTAGGTATCAGACACAAACACATGTCCTCATCTTGAACTAATATTTAAGTTTCAGTCGTAACTTTAGTTATTCCGTATTATGCTTCTCATTATACTTGTTCGTGAAATGATGTTATCCATAGAATGTGAGCTATGTTACTAGTTTTGAAAATACATTTGTCATTACTTTTTATTTTCTTTTTCTTTCCATACTTTCAGAGTTGTAAAAGTTTGATTCTTTTAAATAACTCAGAAGGATTCTTTAGATTTTCTCGAAGCAATTCAATATGTATGATTGTTGCGGAATCTTCTTTATAGGTATACCAAAGCTTCAGGCGGCAACATGTAAACTGAAAAAACTTTTATAGGTATCCCGAAGGCTTCAGGAGGCAACATGTAAACTGACAAACCTAAGCAAAATATCATAAAAACAAGTCTGCACAAATATAAAATCCATATTGAAACCTTAGATTTTTTTTGAGGAAAAAAAAAATGAAAGAAATAAAGTACAGAAGAAAGGCCCATCAACCAGAATAAACTTGTCCATGTCGACAGGCCAAAAGAGCCTGTTGCTTCCCTTCCTGATGAACAAGAAATTACTGTGTTCGACGTAAACGGGCTCAAGCTGATAAGGGACTATGAAACAAACAACCAGCATCTCATTCATCACATGGATAACTATGGATAACTATTAAAAAAAACAACAAAAAGATGCACCATATAATGGGGTTATATGTGAAAAAATAAAATTAACCTGAACCTCCAAATGTAACTGAAGCTATGCCTTCCGAAATAGAGACACGAACACAATTTTCTTCAGAAAATAAAACACGTATATCCTAATGGGCTGGAGCAGGGATACTGCTTCCAAAACCCATTTTTTGCCCCAGCAAAGCAAGTTGCTCGACAAACTCAGCTCCTGTGAGGATCTCAGTTGTTCCATATACAACGTGCTTTACTGGTTGCTGACGGCGTGCAAATTCTTGCAAACTCCCATACTCTACATAATTTCCACCACCGATCATGAATACAATAGCATCTTTGAATGGGCCTTTTACGAGGCTGCCGCTTGACCCTGACTTGGGAGCACGGGGATCAAACACAAGATAAGATTCGATTTGGGGATTTGGTTTCCCCTCCATTACCGCCTCAACAGTTCTTGTCAAAGCCATTTGATGATCGCTAGACAACAAATTTTTCACTCCAGCTGTTACTGCACTAATTGACTGCCCATAGAGTTTTTCCGCCCAATCAACAATATTACTCTTACTAGCGGAATTCGCTGAGGCCAGGGAAACATTTAATGCTTTTATCTTCTTAACATACTGAAAAGCACTAAAATCAACCTCAGACTCTCTCAGAGCCGCTTCCACAGCTTCAATTTCTGATTGAGGGGTACTTTCTGTTGAAATAAGATACATGATAGCAAATCGCAATTTGTCCATGTTAGTACCTTTGCCCTTGAGAACAGCTAGAAGCTCATTCCTGTCTATTGCACCTCGGACCATCATGTCACTCTCTTTTTTAGCATAAGAATCAAGAGATCTTTCCTTGATCTCACCCAACAAAGAAGTAGCAATATTGGTGTGCTTATCGATAACTTGCTTCCGGTCAGTCAATTCAGGAAGTGAATTTACTGCATTCATCAGATGCTTGGTGTTTCCAATCAAATCTGTCCCATCAAATTCAGCCCCATCTCCACCACCTGTACGCCTATTTACCTCCTCCACATCCTTTTTATATTTGCTTAATTGTGCCTCAATTTCCACGGCCACTTCTGGAAACTCTAACGACCAATTAGCTGTCCAAAATGGATCCGCGTGATCTAATTCATAAGATTTCATTCCCCCTTTCTCACCTTTCACATTCAATCTATTCAGCCTCAAACCAAGCACATCATGAACAAGTGGCTTATATCTAAAATCATGTTGTATAGCAGCAGAAAGTTCCAAATTCCTATCAAATAAACACAAAATTGGCCTCTGAAATGAGCTAGTAAAGTTGCCGCCCTCAGTGAACAAATTGTGCTTCGCCAATAAATGATCTCGCAATCTCTGATCCAGTAAGGAAGCAACCATCTCAGCTGGCCCACCACGGGGACAGGTAATAACTGGCACTACTGCAAGCGTCGCCAAAACACAGAACAGCCCTGCTACAATCTTTTCTATTATCTCCTCGATCTCTTTATCTCCAGCTGATGGATCATTTAATTGAACATAACAATTCTTGTTGGCAAGAGAAAATAAGTTGTCCTCTAGGGTTATAAACTCCAAATACTGGTCATGCACCTTGGAAATTCTCTGAATTGAATCAGATTGAGTTGTTCCTGAGGCACAGCAAAGAACCACACATTAGGTTCTCCTCTTATTCCATGTCAAACATCTTTCCATAAACACAACAACCAATGTTTAAACCATGGAGAAGATCTTACGGTATACATGTACAATTGGTATTTTTATCAGGAAAATATACAGCTGGAATTCAGGAATCTAAACAAAAAGACCAAAAAACACTCTTCGTCGAAATTCAACTTTCTACTAGTCCATTACAGTCAGATTAAACCAATATGTCAACCACAGATCTGATTCTATCAGCTCATAATCAACAAACTAATTTTTTTTTCTCATTAAACCCACAGTTCTCCTAATCCGAAGTCCAAACAAAATCAGAAAAAACCAAAATAAATTAATTGATCAATGAAATAGATTAACAAAATAAGGACCTAACCAGTAGCGAGGTCCTCGAGAAGGGGCCTAGGGATCGAGGATGAGAAATTGAGGTGGAAGGAATCGTACAGTCCTCTGGAGGCGTCCGCGACTACACGTTGAATGTTATGAGGCGTCGGCCGGAGGAAGTACACCGCGGGGACATCGTGCACCGGGTTCCGTTCCTTGTCGAGGAGGAAGTAGAGGGTGACGCCATGCTTGCGCAGGTCCTTGACATGGATGAGCGGCGAGAGTATGTCCTGGCAAAACCTGTCGTAGATCAGGATCTTGTACACCTCTTCGTTGGCGGTTCCACCGCCGTTGCTCACCGCTTGGTTCAGATTCAACATCCGTATGATGCACTCTGAAAAGATCATCAAATTTCACCATTCGATTGAATAAATTCCACTTCAATTCGCAGCTCAAACGAAGAACGAAGAACGAATGATTGCTTACCTGTTTGTTTCCGGCGGAGATTTAGCGCCATTGGATCTACGGTTTAGACAGCGAGCGATAAATTGAGCTCGAAATGGAGAAAGTGTTCCCCCAAGGAAGATTTTTAGCAATTTGTTTTAACCAATTTATCGGGAGAAATCATAACTCTTTAGCTAGCAAACTTGTGTGCCTGCATAAATAATTTGCTGAGCAAAGAACATTAATATGTTATTCCTCCATAAAAATGTAACATAAAATAAAAGCTAGACAATTTACGGGAAATTAATAGCACTGCGGTGGTCACAAAACTTGGGACCGAACTCATAACTTATGAAACTCACATATGCATATACAAGCTTACTTGATTATAACCTTTCTAAATATTTAGTGTTTCAATTAAAATGTCGTTTGGATAATATCTGTTTTTATTGGATGATTTCTCGTACAGAAATTCTAACTTACCTTTGGATGATATTGAACTATTGATTTATGTAATTGATAAATAACCAATTACAGAAATTCTACCTTACCTTGGAATGATATTGAACTATTGATTTACTTAGTTGAAAATAACCAATTAAGGTTACGACGGAAATCTAGAAATCGATTGCTCATCCAATTTGTTATTCCTTTAAATAATATAACAATAATATTTTGATCAATCATAGGTGAAAGTCCGAGGGAGAATACAATGAACACTTTTGTACATAATTAAATGTATATACATATATCTATCTATATATATATATATAAAGAAATGATATGGTGGGCACCCAACATGCGCACCATGTGGGTATCAGGCTGACGTTGCAGCACCAGGAGGTGTCACGTCAGTCTGGTGCCAACATGATGTCCATGTTGGATGCCCATCATATCAAATTTGTATATATATATTATTATTATGAATTTGACAAGAAAGATGCCATAACTTTTTGAAAATATTGTCATTTCATCCCGGAGAACACTTAAACCTATATATCATTCCTCTTCTAGGATTGATGCATTTGCAACGTAGTATTCAAATCAAATGAGACTAAGCAATTTTACCCAAATTATATCCATCAATCAAATCAATGTATCGTGTTATACACAATTCATGACACACGACTTCATACATTTGCAATTGGCCGCTCACCCCAAAAACACATGATAAAAAAGCATAAATATTTAATCAGTAAAATACTGATAATAATACGAATAAATTGAAATTATTTAAGAATAAATTAATGAAAAAAACAAGAATAATACTAATTAATGTTACCAAATTAGAATATGATTATAAACAAAGCACGTGCATTAGTATCAGTGTGAAAAATAGGCATATCTTGCTCACAGTTGCAATAGAACTAGTTTAAGCCGTAAAATATCGAAAAAGCATAAATTAAAGAAATAACAAAGAAATCTTTTATACTCATCAGTCGAGTGGCAACTTCACATAATCAAAGAGCTAACCAAGAATCTTACACTCCTTGCCTTCCACACCATTTCCGATTTTTGTTAAAAGAAAAAAAAAGAAAAAAAAAACCCATCCCAATTAGCAAATGACAATGCACGAAGGCTAAAACCCAATCTCACAGGGAGCATGAAATGTTCTTCCACGGCAGATTGCCTCCAGATTCTCCCCAGCATATGAGCATAGAGGTGAAACTTCCACACCTGATCCAAGAACAATTGACTTAACCAATTTCCCCTCCTTGTAATTGTTACTCTGTGTGTATATAAATCAAGAAAATACCAGTCGCATATAGGGGAACAGAATGAGTCAAGAAGCCACCGGCAGCAACCACCCAACGGGTGTGCAAACGAAGAACAAGAAGTCGTGCACTGTCTGGAGTATCAAAATTTGATCCATTTGCATTTTTCACAGGTGCAAATTCTTCTTCACGCAACACCTATATCATGATAAGGACAATTTTAAAGAGCATTCTCGAATTGTAGCAAAACGTAACATATACTACCTCAAAAAGTGCAGTAGATGGAGCATAAGGAAAGGCATCAAATATAAACTGCTCTAGCTTATATCCATTGGCATGTCCATGAATAGAAGGAATATTCTTCTCTGCTAAATGGTGGCTGAAATCAGAAAGAAAAAGGTTAAACCAAGTATCATTCCAATTACGTATCAATGTATGCGCATGTGTAGGCGTAAAGAGAGAGGTGTTCTACTCACACGCTATCTTTCTCGAGACCATCCGCAACTTGGTTTAGAAAATCTAAAGTGAACATATGTAGACAAACCTGAAAATGTAGGAAATTAGGAACACAGTCAAATGTGAACTACTGGAAGTACATGTTTCAAGCATTTACCAACACAAGAACAATGTCTACGTCATTGATTACAGTGCCAATTATATGCCAAACATCAAAAGCTGATTGAATAATTTTTCTATTTTCTATTTACTAAGATTTTGATTTAGACCATTTCAAGGATCCTACATGTGAATGGATTCTGCAAACTTGAATCAGGTAAAAAACAAGCAGAGGAAGAAGTTATTAGTAACATTAGGTTGGCTCCCACAAGTTCAATTCTTCTTGTCTCTTAGCATCACAAGCAAAATTAAGGTTCAACAAAGTTTGGCACCTTCTCCTCGAAGGAGAGACTTTGGTACTCAATGAATCACAATTGACCTTTGTAATGACAAAGCCAAAAATTCTAACATCACATTTTCTGATACTATTTCGCTGCAGATATATCATTCCATTATATACCTGCCTTGTGGTATAGATGACATGCATCAATTCTTAAATGTGAAGGTCAAGTTTTTTAAGGAGAGATAAAGACAGAGGAGCATTTGGTAATTGACAATTTGCTAGAATGGCAATTAATCCACTCTCTGCATTTACAAGCAGGAAGAGATTCAGAAACACAAGAACAACTGATATCTGCCATTGATATCTGGGCTAGCAATATACATGGGGGCACAATGAAAATGCAAAATGCAAGTGAAGGTATAACTTTTTGAGGCCAAGGGCATATCCATACAGTTCTGTATAACTTTGTAGAGTTCAATATGAATTTAGGGCATGATTGAAGACAATGATAAAGAAATCACTAGGACAAAAATTAGGGAAGGACAATACATTACTCCAACAAAAGCGAAGGCGGCCTGTTTCCTGATTAATTGCACTAGCCAATGATGGGTCCAATTCGGAATATTCAACAACAGATACTGGTCCACCTTTCCCTCGTTGCACAAAAACACCAACCTTTTCTTGAGGGTATGCCTACAGACAAGTGAATCAAAAGGTAAACATTAATCAATCAAGTTCAAATAATATAGATGATAACACTGCATCATATTATTCATGACAAATTTCAATGCTCTGTTCCGCTAAGGTCAAACCACTGTTTCGAACCCAAGGATGCAAAACAAGAAAGCATAAATGATATGGCTACACCAAATTGATTGAATACCTAAATAATAGTGGCACCCTTCGTAAGAAAGTTCAACTAAAAGTCAAAAATAATCATCGGCAAATAACTCACACAAATAGAAAGCTTGTAAGCCTAACCGATGGAACAACCACATTACAGTTTGAACCATATCAAGCCTAAACTTACATAAGTGATATAAGGAGCAAGCATCAAACAAACAAAAACACTAGAACCTATAAACTGCATTCCATAAATCTAAAAAGGTGAAAATTTTACCTTCCTGACAACTTTTGCAGCAGCAGCCACGCCTTTCTCAATAAAATAACCCAAGAAAGTTGGATCTGCAACACGAACCTGCTTGCGTGCATCAATTTTTATTTGATTAAAAATAGAATATGCCGGAAGAGAAAGTGAACAAAAAAGGTGAAGAACCAACTCACCAAAGCATTATCAACTCCATAGCAGTCCAAATATTTTATGCCTCTTGCAGCCATATCTTCCAACAGCCTAGAAGATTTCAAAGCTGCAAAAGATTTTTCCCGATAAACAAAATTCTAAAGTATGACCCGGGCAACAATGACAAAGAAGAGGAAGAAAGGTGCACAAATAATTTCGCCTTAGCTTAACATATACCTGAATAAATTCCTCCGTTTCCATCAGGGGACTTCGCCACCTGGCTTTTTAAAAATAGATTTTCAGCAGAACAACATTCATAAAATATGCATATGTAATTAAGAAAAGGGAAAGATGAAACATAAAACTATATAAAACTGCTTTTTGGGCACATCCTTCTGAGTAAAACAAAAGCAATCCTTAATCATCTGGTCGTAAATAAACAGGAAATAGATATGTAGATGCATTTGACAAGCCAATAAATTTCATGTAACCAAGAACAAACCCTACTTTGAATGGAGTTTCCATAATAAATCTACCATCTCTCGACACACAAGGAATTGTACCCTGCTGGAAGAAGGTGACCTGTGTTCAAATTTGTTTCACTGTGAGGTCATAGTTGTTAGATATGATACTATATGAAATTTAAAAGGCCAGAAGTTCTTACTTGATCAGTTTCAAGGCCAAAATATTTATGACTTTCAAAGAATTTGCGTGTTGGTTCATCGGTAAATGGACTAGTCATTATGTACCAATGTATGCGTGTAGAACTTACAGAACCTGCATGTACCAGAGTAACCAGATTCACTAGCCAATGAGAAGGGTCCTTGATATAAAAGATGACACTAACCCTCATTTACTGATTGAGCTGCCAATCTTTCAATACACAAAATTCGCTCAGCTTGAAGTTGGAAAAGAGATTTTCCAGATGGAAGTCCAATATCTAAAATTAGGATAAAAAACTGGAGGATTAAACAAATGTTTAAATAATTACTAGAGTAAACATCAAAGCCAATGAGAAAGTTTAAATGATGATCAGAGTATATAACATGGTCAATCAAAATCACTATCCAAAGAGCAAAAAAAGTTATTTCAATGCAGGGGAATGCGAAGCCTTTATATCTCCTTCAAACCTGCAGTTATCTTGGAAAAAAAAAAGCATAGGTTTTCTGAAGGTTGAAATATATTGGAATCTTAGGGGCTTGACAAATACAAACAAATAGTTTTATCACTTATTACTCCATCCCAACTCTACTTTAGAACATTTCTATCTGATTTTTTGGTAAGTAACAGATATATTAATAAGGAAAAGGTAAATACAGAAGTGGACAAGAGATCCACTCAAAAAGTGGCAGCCAAGATCATATCAACAAGAAAATAATAATCCAATCCCTATAAAGATCCGTAACCGAAAAAAACTTAAAATCTCTATGCTTTCGAATCCAGGTACGAACATTTCTATTTTCTACACATAAAGTAAACAACGTTGCTACTTACTGAAACAACCCTTCGGTTCTGCACTTCCAAGGCGAGTTCCCTGCAAGCAGAGACTCAAAACTCAATATTTATGAAAACATTCATGAATCATGAATCAGGCTGCTTTACAAAATCTAAAAATAATGATAATTAATTTTTGTGATAGTTCCAGAGTCCTCTTTCACTAGCTTTGCATATTTGTCATGTGCAGGTGTTATCTGGCAGATTCGAGATTCCCTTTCTCCTCTAGAATTGAAGCTTAGGAAAAAAATTAACTATGAAATTTGAAGAATGAGGGTAGAATTAAGAACAGAAATTCTAAAGAAGTTTTAGAATAAAAAATGCTAACTATCATCTGTCCCTTCTTCACACTCTCAAAATAACTATACTTCTACCTAATCGCTCCTAACTAACTACTTTATTTACAAGCATTTTTTATGTATTCCATTCCATTTGCTTTGTTTTGTCTGCTGCTTTTATCGACCCACGTTGCATAAGTAGGATTGCATGATCTACTTGACTGAGGATAGCAGTTTATAGTTTTCATGCCAGAATAGCAGGCCATATTTTGCGATGACACCGGTAGCAGTAAAGTTGTATAAGATAAGTGCTATCTTTGTGACTGACACATATTCATGAATGCCAAATGTGGCACTCGGATATTTATTTTCTTGGCACCATCGCCACCATCTTCATTCCGAAAACAGTTACATGTTTGGTTATTGTCACGGATGGACAGTGAATGGTGTAAAACAGTACCTGTCCACCGGATAGAAGTAACACGCCCAACTTCCCATTTGAGATGGCCTTTACTCCCATCTTCCACCACCTCTCTCTTTCTTCCATGGTTCGCTTCTCCACAGTGGACACGGAGCTCTCAGGAAGGAGCTCAACTGGTGCTGCCGGAAGCCCTGATAATATCAAGTAAATCCGGTCACTTCACCACACAAAATCCTTTCTTACTCATGCCAAAGTGAGAGGATGGTAAAAGAAACCCCGAGAGCGAAAGGAACATCGAACGATCCGATCGATTCTTGGAAGATCTATACTCTGCAATAACTTATAACAAACATTAATAAACACGAGCACGAATCAACCAAATCAAGAAAAATCAAGGTGGTTGGTTTAAGCTCAGAAGTCTGTTTAATCCGACGATCATCAAAATATAACGGCGAAGATTTTCCAACCACCCATACAATGATTTGAAATATATGAATAGAGAGAGATGGAAAATGAGCAAACGACCTGTATGTCCTGGACGAGGAGGAGGCGTTCTTCAGGGGAGAGCTCATCCCAGAAGGCGAAAACGTCTTCTTGGCCGTAATCCTTGAGCCTCTCCAGCAGCTGCAGCGGCGGCTGGGCGGAGGAATAGTCAGCGGCGACGGGTTCCTTCATCGCTGTTGGGTCGGTAGATCTACCAACACTATGGGAGGGAGAGTGGGTGACTGAGTTTTATGATCGATCGTGGCATTTACGTTAAGGCGACAGAGCAAACCATGTAATGTCTTCAAGTGTTGGAATTTCTGTTTTACCAACTACTGTTCATTATTGAATAGTGAATAATGTATTCCAGCGATTTGTACACTTTTGTCTTTTCTTTCAAACAGAAAAATAAATAAATAAATGGTGAAAATCTTTTTTAAGAGAAAACAAAAATTAATTCAAGTAAATTTTTTAGTTTTCTTTTTTTTTTTTTTTTTGCGGTTTCTGGAAGGACTCTTATGAGTTTCATTTATTCTCCATTCACCGCAAAGCTTCCTCTTCCTTTACGTATGAATTTGGCCATTGAAAGGTGAGAACCAGGTGAATTTATTTCACCTGTACACAGACTGTACCTTATATATAATATATAAAAATTTGGAAAGTTCGAGAATCTAGCTGTCATTAAAGCGTGTGTAACAGTGGATAATACATTTAATGATATTATCTCAAATTATAAAAAACTTATATATGTACAGTGTATGTGGTCGAGTTTTCTTCATTATCTTCTTGATCACATATTACATTTTGAGACTATTAGAACTTGAGTTTTCTTGATCATATATTAACTTTGGCTACTTATAACTCCAGATGGAGTAATGTACTAGTTGGTGGTGATTAAAAATTGATACTTCAAAAGAAATCTCATGTGTCATAAATATTGGCATTTCATATGATCCAATCGTTGTATATTTTATGTTACAACTTAATAAATTTAATTTGATATTTCCATGAAATTGGTATATATATATATATATATTTATCAACCTACTCAACTACCATCTCCACTAACATCTCCGTCTACATATATGACACTATCACGACCACATATGTAAGTGATGACATTATCCTAACACCAGTTTGGGAGGATAACATTAGTGTGTATATATATAAACCCGATATACTACATACCTAACTTCCCAATCCCCTTCCCCCCCAACTACCACGTGGCACCATGCAATTAGTCGGAATTTAAAAATATTGTTGAAGTTAAAATGTTGGTCCAATCACATTGTGACACGTGGCAGTCGGGGGAGGGGAAGGAGGTGGGGAAGTTGGTTGTGTAGGATATCATGTCCACAGATAATTTAACAAAGACATGCAAGAGTAACTGCCGCGAATAGAAATGAATGTTATATCCTATCATCTTCCTATTTTTTCTACAAACTTATATTGCTCTTCGTATAAGGAATCAATATATAGATGCTCGTATATATATATGGATTCTAAATAACGAAAGTAAGTTCAGAAAAAAATAATAAAAGACCCCTTGGCCCTTGGTGTGATTCAATCTTTCTAACTTGAGTCGTAGCCCCAGAAAAATAAAAGGGATGAAAGCGAAACACGTTGCATCAATTGGGTAGTAAAGATGCCTAAAGCAATAACCTTCAAATTATGATATGGGATGGGATTTCATTAGTATTTGGAGTACCAACAAAGAAAAAAAAAACAAATTCAGATTTCCCAAGACTCATGCACCAGCTACTTAATCTAAATGTGATTATATGATAAACATTCAGTTTAATGCATAAATACATGTAGCCCAAAAAAAACAGCTCTTAGCGAATGTGATTCAATCGGGAGAACATGTGAAGGAACCACGCCTGTTGTGGCAATATGCATACTAATTGCTGCAAATTACAGCATCGTTTCTCTCAGCATCACAAGACCTGCCAATTGCATGAAATCCTCAACAGAATGTGCAGGCAGCGGCGCAGTGCTTGTTGATCATCCAACCATGCGCACGAGCATATCAATGCACAAGTTGATTCCCATATGCCCTCCAAACTTGTCTTTCAGTCGGCATTGCACTAAATAGATTTCACAGGTCATCCTCCAACTCATCTGGTACATGTAGTTTCTCAATGGCAGCCTGAGAGATGACAGAGTGAAGTGGACATTACATATTAGAGTACCAGGTATTGGGTCAGGAATTTCATATCTTCTGATATGTTGAGTGATAGATCGTAACAGTCAAAATGAAGCCAATAAATACTATGTTGTAGCACAAATAAAAGACCGCATCATGCAGTTATACTCTTAAAGGTGTAGCAGAAGATTTATTTTGTGAACTGACTCGCTATAATAGTTCCAAAGTGAGTAAAGTTATCATGCTAGCAGCAACAAAGTTATTGCAATACATTACTGTTTTCAACAAGGAAATTGCTACCTTAATGGCAGCAACATCAGTTGCAGAAGGTTTCAAATCCAATGCAAGTCCAAAATGAAGCATGGCTTTGTCATGCATATTTCGCCGTTTGTATATCCTGCCCATTAGTGCATAAACACTGCTCTCGCATGGAGCATACTCTTTGAGCTCCTCGAGAACCGCTAAAGCGCCATCAAGATTTTCCATGCTGACTAATATATTGGCCTTCTGATAAAGTGGGAGAGGGTTCTTCTTATCAGCTAAAATAGCTCTCTCCATCATTTCGAGTGCTTCATTATTTTTCTGTTGAGATAGAGGGATGAGTCGATTGTTAAAAACAAAACTAATATTAATTAAGAATTCCACCCTACTATGTTTGATTTCACCTTCAAAGCATGCAAAGCAGTCCCAAGATATGACATTATTACGGAGGACAGCGGATTGATCCGGAAAGCCATCCGAAAGTGATGCTCTGAAAACTCAAACTTTTCTTGTCGAAGATAAATCATTCCAAGACCATACCAGGCATTATAGTGCCTGGAATCTACCATAAGGGCACTGTGATAGCTCTTAATACCATTTTCAAAATCCTCCAAGGACACATGTCTGTTAAATATATAGATTTAATGATTAAAATAACCTTCAGAAGGAAATTACATCAGAACTAGGAAATTTAAATTGTCAATCATACTCGTGGCCGCAGAGGGTGTGAGCATAAGCAAATCTTGAATTTAACTGCACTGATCGTTGAAAATTTTTAAGAGCGGTTTCATGATCTTTCTGTAAGCTATAGCAATTCCCCATAGCACACCTGCCATATCATATTCCTAAAATAAGAACATATTTTACAGAAAATGTCAACAATAACATTATGAATAATCATTTTTACTTCATAAAACATATTAGATTAATCAAGTCGATATTATTAGAGTCCAGCCAAAAATTATTATGTATCGTGTAGGGCAAACACCTAATGCATCTGCAACGCATATGGATGAGCATAAGCTATGTCTAATCTTCAAGAATAAAGCCACTTAAAAAGTGAAGCATCTACAAATTCAAGTTCAGAGCTAAACGTAGCTCGCTTAGGTCGGGATACCAAGATTGAGGAGCTAAACGATCAGTCGCTACGAGCTCCTGAGCCAGGTAACTCAGCTTCATATCTTCCTTCAAATGCTGAAACATGGAGGTAATTTGATTCAGCAACATAGCAAACATGTGATTGGAATCAAAACATCAAATTGGAACAGCCATCTTAATATCCAACTACATCAACAGATTGGAATACGCAAAATTAAGTCAATACATAGTTCTTACGGCAAAACTTGTCAGACAAAGCTATTGGAAATAAAATACAATGTCATATTTCAGAAGAAATTATTACATCAATTAATTGTGTGAGTATTAAAATTCTAAAAAATATATATACTTTCATCATTATTAAATTGGGTTTCAACAATTTTAAAGTTTAAGGAAGAAGAAACGATGCTCATTTCTCAACCTGCTAGCTTAACATTACAGTCACAAAAATAAGGTAGTCTCTAGAGCAGACAGCAATACCACATTGTATTAAGGTTATCAATTGGATTGCAGCAAGGAACATCCTGGCCAAAAGTGATGTAAAAGGATGCACAAAAGTCATAACAAAAACGGAGTACAACATTAGATGAGAAAGACCTCAACTTTATACAGGAAGCCTTTTTCTCATAAATGCATGAGAATGCTTCTAGTGAGACAATAAAGTGAATGAACGAAATCTTGAAAATTTATAAAGCTTACATATAAAACTGTAGAATATATATCCATCCCCTCCAAACTGTAAGGGGATGCAATACGTGCAAGAGTGAAGGCTCTATCAGCTTCAAGATAATCAACCATTTCAAAGTATGCTTTTCCAACCTGTAATAGAGTAAGATCATTAAATATGCCAAATTAACCAAACTACCTGCAACCATCCCAATCAAAAGATGTATTAAGACAAGCATCGCAATAATGACAAATACAAAGACCTTGCTTTGTATTGTCATGGTGGAAAATTTGTGGGAAGTGATTATGGAGAATATTTTGAGAAAATAAATAGCATGATTGGTTATATTTTCAAAGAGATTATTTATAGTTTCTAGATGTCAAATCACATTGGATTCTATACATGACGGTAGCAATGTATATTTATATAGTTTACTGAACGATAATTTCTGGAGAATAGAAACGTCATTGAACAAAGATTGTTCTAAGTCGCATAAAATAGTAGTTTGTATTTCTCCGATGCACGCACATAGGAACAAAAGTAATATGGCATTTCACAGATTAAATGTCTCAGAACTACTTAAGATGAGGGAATACGTAAATTTTTTCCGTGAAATAGTTGCAAAAGTATCTTGATAAGTACAACAAACTAGAGACTTGCGAAGAATGTACGGTCACCATAAAAAGTGGGCACGATATAAATTGAAGACAAGAGATTACCTGAGAAAGCACCCATCCTGTATTATAATGCTTTTGTGGAAGTCTGATATAGACATCGAGTGCATCCTATTCCGAGACAAGCTTACTGATTATATGGTCGTAAAATAATTGCTAAACTAGTTTTCCAATAAATTGATCAAGTACCTTGCATCGGGAGAGACAGGAAAGTCTGAAGCCATCCCCAAGAAACCTTAAAATAGACAATATTTCAGAAGCACCGTCATTGTATCTTGAGCAGCTCAAAGTTGCCGCACCTGATGACCTTGATAACCCTTCTTCTTCAAGTAATCTACTGTCGACAGATTGGGATGAATTTGTAGCAGCGATACTTGATCTAGAATCATCATGAACCTCATGATGAATCCCTTAGAAGTATGAGTATCTTTGTTAGCCAGTTGTTCAGAAAAGATGCCCAATATCCATATATAATAGAGATCTTCAACCAATATCAGTTTAATTTCATCAACTTAAAATGTCACAAAAATCATCAAGTTTCTAGATTTGATTAAAAAGCAATAATCTGAATCGCACAATTTTCTGTCATAATCATGCTTATAACAAAGTAAAAGCAATATGCACCAGTAGCCTAAATATTATCCACAAAAGGAACTCTAAACAGATTCCAAACACAACAGATCAGGGCCCATCCTCGTCACTAGGAGTTTAACTTTGTTTCTTGCTGAATTTAGTGATATCATTTACAAAGTTGTCCAGGTTTAAATCTCAAATTGAACATTTCAGCAATTATTGGAATTTTCAAATACTCATATAAAAGAAAAGAAATCCAGGTCGAGAGTAGCATGTTTATTCAGTCATTAAGGAATAGCTAAAATAAGTAACAACCCACCACCATAATCCAACAGCCTAATTGTTCCATGGAGTTAATGAAAAACTCACATATTCATTTAGTGAACTATAGAGACAAATTAACGGATGCCCTATGTTATAGAATTTCATCAAGACAAATCATTTTACAAAAGTAAAACATCAACTTCAATCACCTTCTTCTGCATTCTCATTTGTCCAAGATTGCCCTTTTCGGTACGTGAAAGATCGTGATGCCACAGAGGTTAGCTTAGAACCTCCAAGAAATTTAGAAGAGTGACTTGTTCCATTGCCAGAGACTGACAAAAAAGAGTTTGTGTTGACCACAGATTCTCCAGCAAGTCTCATGCTTCTCCGCTGTCCAGAATCAGAAAACAACCGCTCGGAGACCTAAATTCAGATCACTTAACAATTCTCAGTACATCAAAAGAAGGAAAAAGAAAGAAGTATGACCAATGAATGATAATTTCAAGACGACCCGTGGCACAGAGTATTGTTTATTGATATGAAAGGTTTTGAACTTGTCGCAAAGAATCCTGAGGATAATCTTTTTCAAAAGAACAGCCAGATGAGAAAATGAACAATAGGAAATGTGAAGAAGACTGAATACTACGAAAAATGCACCAGCTCGAGTCTGAATGAAAAAGGATGGAAAGAACTCCAAAAAATTTGATGTACCAGAAAGTTAACTAATATGAGAAATTTTAATTCAAGTAAAAACACACCCAAAAGACCAGCAAAAAGAATTATCAGTAATAGTTAACAGAAACACTTCTATACAAATGTTCCAAGTATGCATTGAGTAATGAGCTAATCACACATAAAGCAGCCAATTGCAATTTCTTATATCAGGACAACATGCTAGTGGATTAAGTCATTGCTCATACAGTAGTCAATAATATTTTCTTATATAACACAGCTTCAGCACCTCAAAATTTGGTGATTCTCGTCTGTGTTTCTTAAAAATGTCAAAATGATATAGGAAACATGTTGGATAAGAAAATATATTCATTTAGCTTATGCATAAATAAATAATCTAATGAACAACTATAACTTTCCTTGCAAGGAAACATGACATTGATGTAACATTTCAAAAAAAAAAATGAATAATAAGAATCAACAAGGTAAACACAAATTACAAAACCAAGAAGGATGACAGCTACGAAGAAAGGCATTCATCAACTAATATCATAAACATATAAGACCTTAAACATCTTAACCTTTCTTAATTTTCCCTCATCAACGAATTTTCTCCTTGGGCCTGGGATAGTAGGGTTAACTGTTTGTCTTGGAGAATTATCAGCTACAAATGCTCTCACGTTTGGACCATTAGGTTGGGCATTTCTCAACAAAGGAGGTGGAGCAACACCTGATAACTACAAGGCATACAAGAATTTTTAGAGTAAAACATAACATGAAAACAGTCTTGAGACACATTTAATAATGTTTTTTCCATGCCACAAACTGAGTATTCATGTATCTACTTCAAACAGAAACCAAATTCAGCATGTAGTAACAGCAAAGACTGATTCATAAGTCAGGGAGAATATATGCTAAAAAAGAAAGAAAAATGTGTAGTTAAAAAGTAAAGAAGAAGAAAGATCATATTTAATTCCTCTCCAGAATGATACAACTATCTCCAAAGACCGACAGAATTGAAATATTTTTATTTGAGGAATAACAGACGGTAAAATGATCAATGGATAAACTGATCAGAGGGTGAGGCGATTGATACTTAATGAATTAAATCATTCTTAAGGATCAGTGGCACTGGACTATGCAGAACAAACACAGTGCAAGAACAATATTTCTGCAACCTTTGCCACCAAGTACTGCGTAACCTAGAACATATTAAGGTCAATGCACATAACTATTCGCATCAAGCCCAGTGCGTCAAACTCAGTTCTTTCTGATATACTACGTTTGTAAATAGTCCTTTCAGGGAGGTTGGCAGGGTACCTAGGTTTCTTAACCTAGTAGCACATTACAATGCAAACCTTCAGTCAAATGCAGACATGGGTGCATATCAAAACCCTCTAGCACGGCATATGAAAAGTCCAAGTGAAATGCAATTTGATAATCTTTCCTTCCACATTAGTTCGAAATCTCCAATCCCACCCAAGGTTCAAGTATATTAATGGATTGCGGTGCTGGGTAAGCTACCAACTTGTGAGATGTTGCAAAAACAATGGCCTACTTGTTATCTATGCCCAATTGGTGAGGCCTATGTGGGCAAGGGGTGGAAACTCAGGATCACATTTTATTCATTGCCCTTATACGAGCAATCTTTGGTCTAGAGCATTGAAGGAATTGGGTTTGGTGTGGGTAGCTCCAAGAACAACAAATGATTTATTTAATGCAGTGGTCTTAGTCTCAGCAACATGGGTAGAATTTCTTGGACAACAGTAGTAGATTGTATTTTGTTGGTCAGTGGTTGGAGAGGAACTGCAAAATTTTCGACAATTTAGAAGAAGGGGTGGAAGCGTGTTGGCAAAGGAATAACTCGGGCTTCATGCTGAATCCGGAAGCATAAGGATTTCCAAACATTTTTGGTCTCCGATTTATTGCTGGATTGGAATTATAACATATTGTTAATATATTTTTACTTATAATTCTCTAGGCTGCGGACCACTGGTCTATGTTTTGTAATTACTATCTTTTTTCTTCTTTTATGATATATTATAGCTTCTTAAAAACAAATAATCCGAAATCTATTGGAAGCTACATTGCCCCTGGCAGTGTTCTACATGCATTTACATTTAGAATTAACATATTAGTATGCCCCATGCTGATATGATGCATTCATAGAATGACACCTCGAGCCTATACTCCAAGGAATACGTGACTTTCGTGTATCTGGTTTCTTAATAACAATGTGAATTGTGATGTCTTAGCGCATACCAAAAGGCAACAACAGCATCCTTTACACAGTTACATATAATATTGTAGTTATTGGAAGAGAGAAAAAAGTGCAACCAACTATGATTAAGCTCAAAGGACAAAAAAACAATATCACAACATACATGATTATACCTGTGATTGTGTAGCCATTGGAGACGGTGTATTATAAAAAGGTAAGCCAGCAGAACCACAATTTAGAGGTTGACTGGAAGGTGCTCCGTGATTGTTTCGAGATATATCTCGTTGGCCATTGCCTTGTGTCTGCAACTGTCTTGTACTGTCATCTGATGAGCCTAAATTTCTGCTAGAAGCAATGTCATGATCCTCACCAGATTCCCGCATGTTTTGGGAATATAATGCTATGTGTAGATACTGCTTTTGGATGCACAGAGAAGCTCCTTCATCAAAAACCTTGGTTGCTTCTTCAGCTGCACCTGAAATGGTATATGAATATAACGCAGAACTTAGGAATAAAATAGTAAAAAGGGGGATCAATATTCTCAAGTAGGATACAAGAAAACGTTCACAGGTAAGGGGTAGGATACCACTGAGAAAATGAATATCGACAGAAGCTATAATTTGTAGATTTGCTTATTCAAATATAAAAGAAAAACTAATACAACGGTCACATTTTAAGCCAGCTTTATTTGACAAAAAAATGAAGACTCTCCTTCTAATGGTGTGCATAGTAATCAGTGTTTCCCTTACTATTATGGGTGTCATATATAAGCAGAATGCTTTAGAGCAAATTATTACGGAAAGTACTTTTGGGAGAAACTTATATTTCAAATCATCTGTCCTTTTCATTTTAAGATTTCAAAACTCAAATAGGAATCCATCAATTTCCTTGAAGACAAACCCATAAAGAAAAGCTTAACCACAAGTTCAAATCGTAAAACCTATCAAGCAGGAGAAGGAAACTGAGGAAAATTAATGAGAAATAACTCATGGACAGCAAAATGTGGAAAAAAGAGTTTACACTTTAATATCTGGAAGGAACCTATAGGGCATTAACATTTCGAATAGTTATTCTGTAAAGAAAGAAGAATCATAGAGCATGCTTCCTCTAAAATAAATTCATAACAATCCACGTGAGTACATTCAAAGCTTAAGTAACTAGATAGGATGGTTGCGTCTAAGGTTTATGACAAACACCCTGGTGGCATGTCTTGTTTTTTGTATGAAGAAAAAAATTGCTCCAATTTAAAAACATTGGTACTCAGGGCCTCCCTACTTCTGGCTTTGATTGCACATTCGATGATCATCTCATCTAAATTTTAATTAAAATTTGGTGTTTTAGTCACTATGGATCCAGGAACACCTATTCAGCAATTAAAGAATAACCAGAGAGCCATCAATCTTCTGCAATATTTTAAGGAACTTCCCAATCACAAAATTATGTCCAAGAATAAAGTAACTGCCAAGAGGGATTAACTCGGTAAATTTGCAAACCCATGTTAAAAGTAACAATGTATTTTACCTTTATCAAAATTCCAACTCAAATCAAAGTAAAAGCCAAAATCTGAAACATGCTCGTTCAAAGCACTTTATTTCTAGCTATTAAAAGCTAAATATTTGAGATAGCGAAAGGACTCAGCGAAGTATGATTACCAAGACCTCCAAGCGCCAAATGCCAAATGCAGCAAATATTTGAAACACAAATTCATACTACATATTACCTAATATGCAAAGTTCCTCATAAGCAGTCCATAATAATGGATCCAATGCTAAAGCCTGGTTAAAGTGATGAATAGCACTTTCCCTTCTGTCAGTATACCTGTAAATCATTAATAGTGGACATTAAGCATCATGAAAAGTGGGTAAAACAGTATCATTCAGAACGATTGTGCATCATCAAAGCATGATTTCTATCAATTCATCCATCCAGTATTCATTACACAAAAGGGAAAGAACAAATTTACTTGTCCGTAGCAAAGTGTAAAGACCAACAGTATGCATGAAATGTTAATCTTCTTACTTCCAACATGCAGTTACTTCTTCTTACTTCTTTCATTGTATCATTCATCACAAAGGTGTTATAGTTTTGCATTCAGTTACAAGCATACCGTATCTCGATAGTTTTAGCATTGATAAGACATTTACCCTTGAGTTCACACAATCTGCTTCTCATTCTTGGAATAAAATTAGATGTTAATTCGTTTTGATCAAGGTTGTGATGTTGGCCCTTGGGCTACTGTAACGTTTACAGTGTTCTCTCACTCATCAACATCACTATACAGATAGAATAGGTACACACCTATCACAGGGTAAAAATCATCACTTGATTCCTATGATATTATTGTGGCATGACTTGGTAGCTTTGTCCAACCAAAGTCGGTTATGTTTATGAGATTGCAAAGTGCTGATAAAGCGAAAAGCGATTAAATCATGATGATTGCCATCAATAGCTTCGAAGATGAAACAAACAAAGAAACGTGCATTCGTAAAAGAAGTTGGAACAGTTGTTTTATGGCTTAGATAAGTTAAACGTCCAAATTGCCTGTTTAATATTAAAATAATATTATAATTATAAATTCTTTCCTTTTTCCTTTGTACTTCATCCTCAAAGCCCATACATAAAATTCAAACTCGTCATTTTTTGGTGGAGAAGCAATACAGCACTAGTGTTTGAATTCGGAATAAACATCCTCATATTCCCTTTTCCCTTTGGCATCTTCCTCATTCTGAGCTTAATCACTCTTGCACAAATTATTACTATACAACAGGGGCATAAGCCAAAAAAATGTTGGAAGTATTAACTCAATTATGCAAGTAGAAGCATGGATCATACCAGAATGCTAAAAGAACTCCCAGAATCCTAAAACTATAAATCTAGGCAAAAATCATCATATTTCCTTAATCCTAGGACTCCCATATACAGGAGCACAAACGTCCTGCGCCTCAAGTTGGGACCAACTCGAATGACAATCTGAGTGGATGTTTCATGAGCAACACGTGACAGTAATGGCAAGCAAGTGACAATGGTGTTATGTGAGCAAATGTTCTGACTTCATCAAGTCATTAAGACTTCTACCTGGACAAAGTTCAGGATGGTCTATAACCCAGGCTAATTAATGACATTATCTATGCAATCAAACTAGATTCACGAGGTTTAAAAGCTCACCAACAAAACACTCTGCATGTCCATACTACAAGGAAGGTTTCATGCCAATCAAACAAAAGACACGACAATGATAAACTAAAAAATGGAGCTTCGTGAGGACGTAAAATACCGTCTCAGAGTCACGTGATTCCCTAAAACTGCTTCATAATTGAAAGCTCAAGCATTATAACATTCACCTTCTAACATTAGCATCAAGGCATAAGATACTTTGACCAACACAACCTTTTTCTTGGTCAATGTTCATGATCACCTTTTGCTTGGTCGATGTTCATGATCAAGATATCATTCATATCAATGCTAAAAACTGTCTGAATAAGCCACTCGCCCACTAAAAAAAGACACAACATGTTGCCTCATCGGAAATAGCAAGACATGTAGACAATGGGAATTAATACTGGACACGAGGCCAAATAAGTAGACAGAAGGAATTTGTAATGAATTGGGAATCACTTTTCCAATACAAAAAAGTTATTACTAATTAATGTCCCATGCGACCAGTTTTATGGTCTGTACAATTTAAAAGCAATCAATAGAATGTAAATAAATCTTTATAATACCATGTAATATACTAGAGATACAATATCAAAAAGTTCTGGTCAAAGTTTCAGGAGTAAAACATGTCAATATTCATTGATAATTATTTTTCCGGGCAATCAAGAAAAATGCTTGTACTAGCATATCTCCACACAAATAAAATGAAGCTATGAATTTCTATCACAGGGATATTTTTTTCAAAACATGTCTGATTCTTATTTTGATTCTCCAATAATAAATATGGTAACAGTACAGTAAAGATAATGATGTTGGAACTGGAAGTTCTTATATCTGATAATTAGATAGATATATACGATTTCCCTGATAAACAAGAAGTACTCTGCCACCACATAATTTTCAGCACACATGCAACAATTTTTTGCAAACCAAACAACCCAATGTAGGAAAATATCGTAGGTTGGCAACAGAAATAATTCGTGCAATAACCTTGGGCTAAAATTGGTGTGATATATCAACTACCAGTTACAATCAAATGAAAAAGCAAAATTCAGTAGTCAGTAAATGACCAATATATGTGTCACTACAAGTAAAATCTTCAACTTCTCTTCTCCCAAGTAAGAATAGAGCTAAGTACTAAGACAGCAGTCCACTCCAACAATTTGTTAAATTTCAACCACCTAGAAACACAAATGTGCTTCAAACAGGGCCAACAATGTAGCATAAGATGCAAACATGCAACATTACACGATCATCAATTATGATTGAAATTTTATTCCAGGTTTTATACCAGTAATTCTGGATAAATGAAATTAGTTACACGCGACATTAAAACATAAACACAAGGAATATAATAGGAAATGGAACATTAAAGTTGCTAGAAAATCAGGGATTCTGAAATGCAAACCATAAGAACAAAAACATAGGTCACAACACATCAATTGTTATCAATTCATGGAAAATCACAATCTACCAACAGTATTCTAATGCCATCCCAAGTAAATTTTCAAGTATGAGATTTTATAAGAAAATCGCCACCCAGTTAATGAGATGGTTCGTCCATTTAAATGAAATGAATAATATGATCAGTAGCGCCCTCGTGTAAAGATGACGTATTAAGAAGGGAGTAATAAAAACCTGAATATAAGTCCAAGAAGGTAGTGTCCAGCAGCTCCGTTCGGAACCTAAGGAAACAAGAAAACGACGATGACTACTCAATCCAACAGCAAGAAACAAGAAATTGCTACAAATGTGTTTTCTCCTGTTTATGAAATGCTTAGGCAAGAGAAATAAAATATGAATATGACTAAACTATCACTCCAACCATTAATGTATGTTGGCTTTACAATACATATTTTGTGCCATACCTCAGTAGAGGAATCACTAGGAGATAATGCTGCTTCTGCTTCGGTCAGGAGATCCATCTGAAAGCACGAGAGCGCAAACAAGTAGCGGCATTGAGCCATATGGGCTCCTTCAAAGACAAAAATAGCACTTTTAACATAGATGTAACAGTAAAGACAATGTTTCTTTTCTTTTCTAAAAACATTTTCTCATCCCCCAAATAAAACATGCACTATCATTCACTGTTACTCTCCAAAGTTGAATTGTTCTTGTTTTTCACATCTCCCGGTATAATATTACATAAAATAAATTTTCATTGTTCCTAAAAATAAATTAGTATTAGATTACATAATAATCCAGATTATTCTTTTCAAAATTTTAAATATATTTTACCCAATCATTTCTATCATATTTCCATATCTATAGAAAAATTTCTCTCTCCATGACAAAATTATGCACGCATTTTATTTTCCTAAAACTCTTCTCAAAAAACTCCCAAAAAAAATCGAATATTTGATACATTCCCAAGAAAATGAAAGGATATAGGCTCACATGTGCTTCCGTTTGATAAGTTTATTTGGTCAAATTCAGTTATAAATAATAAGATAGATATTTCAATATATACCTTTTAAAATTTGGTATGCACAGTGTGCCTGATTGTTTTGCAAGTAACAAGTGGCAAGTAGCTGCAAGTTTGTCTGCATTGTACATAAAAAAATCTGAAGCATCAAGAAATAATGCAACTCTGGAAAATTAGAGGCAATTTGGTACAGTCAGACAAGACATCATCCTCCATGTCACATTATTGGAAATGTGTGGCACAAAATTATAGAGAAATGGACTGGAACCTTAAAAATATCTAAAATAATGAATCAGAATGGCTTCCAAACCATAACGATAAGAATGAATGCACGCTGTCATAGTTCAGTGAGCAGTTGGCAAAACCTGATTCTCTTTAAGTTCACAAAAAAGTTACAAGGCTCCCTTTTCCCAAGAAAAATATTTGGCTAACATGATAAGCGTTGAAGTGAATACGCTTATGTAAAATTGATCTTACAAGAATCAGCTTAATAGAGTTCCAAAATCCAAACCACTAACTCATTTCGCAAACGATCGCTAGTATCCCATCCAACAGTTAACCTTCAGCGCATTCATATACAATAGCAAATTCTCCAAGGCTATTCAGCTCAAACCTAAAAAGAGGCAGCCTACAACTTCGACTACACCCAAAAAGTGAAAGCAAAGGCAATAAGCGAAGCTACAAACTACATAAGGAGCTCGCAAAACTGGAGCAGCTGTACAGCAGAACCAACAAAATCCCAGATTTCTGAAATCACAACATTAACATCAAATGCATTTGGATTTTTATACCCCTTAATGCTAACCTCGGATGGAAACTCAGCGCAAAGGCGTTCGCACATGAAAATGGCGTTACGGTGCACAAAGTGGCGCAGGTTGTCCCGCACACATTCCGCCAGTATTGCCTCCATTTATGCGCACGCTGTACACTTATAGCACATGAAATTCTTTGAATTTGGAGGCGGAGATTGAAAAAATATCGCTTTGGAGTCGGAGACTGTACCTAATATTGGATCTTATGCTGGGGAATAGGTTTCAAAAATTTTCAATTTCAAAAATTAGAGGGCTCTTTTTCTTCAAATAAAAAATAAGGTTTCCGCAAATAACACATACACATATAATATATATATTTTGATAAATATGTGTTAAATAGATGACATTTAATTATTTTATAAATTTTAATGAATTTAAAAAATTTAGAAATATTTAATTCAAACATTTATGAACTCAATGAAAGTTTGATGATATCCAAAGTAGATTTACATAAAAATTTTAAAAGTCAATTGGTATTCAATCTCATCTTTTCAAAAATCCATAGAAATCCACAAATATCCAAAATTACTCATCTATGTACAAATTGTAAAACCATAGGTACAACTACAAAAAATAAAAATTATTTTCTTTCCACCTTTGATATTTTGTGAGTCTTTTATGTCATATTCAAATTTATCTACTTTCTTTCTTTTCAATATTCAATTACTTCTAATGATCACAATATTTTGAACTTTTTTGTTATTTATATAACTAAAAAATTTCTAAATCCTAAATAATAATTTTAATCTATATTATATATATATATATGATATTAAGTAATAATATTATATAATGATAAACAATATATATATTATTTGATATATTAAAAAGAGATACAATAATAATATATAATAGTAAATATACATATTATTAAATATATTATGAGTAATAATATATATTATTAATTGTTGGGATCGAAAATACAAAGCTAGAGTTTAGAAGGGAGGTTCAATAAACTCCTTTCACAAACTGTGTTTTAAAAACTGTTTGCAATTCAGCTGAGTTAACAGTCAACTGCTCGTACTCAGTCATTTTGTTTTATTGAACAATAAAAGATATAACATGGGGAAAAAGTTCCATCAAACAGTGAACGTAAAATGAGTGTGTGTAATAAAAATGATAGAGATACAGATTTGTTTATGGAAGTTCGAAGCAATGCTTCTACATATCCTCTTCTTCTTAACAAGGAAGGATTTCCACTAGAAAACTTTTACTTATATAACTGCTTGTACAACCCACTCAGTCAGGCTACACCTGAGATGAACTCATAGTCTCACAATACACCAACACGCACGTTGTGTTTTACGGTTTGTTTTAGGCTCTCTCAAGAATAAGAAATTAGGTACAAAGCTAAATTAAGTTTCAGCAACATGCTGAATAATTATACAGAATTGAATAGCAGATTTCTTTTTGAGCTTGTTTAATTTGAGTTGCTGAAATTCGTAGAATTTTCTATTTCGCGCATCTACTTCTGAACTGATTGGCTTCTCCAATTTATACTCATTGAATCCAACGGCAATAAATGTTATCAGTGGACATGTCATATAGATCCAAAGGCTTTGTCTGCGGAGTTTTAATGCTTGTACTGTTACGTATGTCTTCATTAAATGATTTTCTCTTTTAGCATACATTTCGCGGTTCTCAGTTGAAGGCATATCTTTGGTAAATCCGGAATTTGCTAAAATTAGTACCAACGACTACAAAGAGATCTTGAGAGGTCAACACATCAAATCAAGTTAATTGTTGTATACGATACCTCAAAATTTGATCGTGTGAATCCTGAGCTGATTTCAGTTTAGTTCTATTCTAAAATCCCCTTAGCTGAGTTGTCTTTACTCAACTTGGCTCCGATCAGATTGCAAGCTGATTTCTTTATGTTGAACTGGTCTAACTCGCTCTAAGCTGATCTGTTCGTCTCTTTGTTCTGTACGGTTCCATTTTGTAGTCTTTGTTCATTTGCTTCTCTGATCATATCGCGGTAAATAGAACTGTTGTTCATAACCGATTCTGCTCCGAGCTGGTCTGATATCACACTTCTCGCTCCGAGCTGGTTTCCCAGCTGATCCGATATGAATCCCTCTCTGATCTGATCTACTTGTTCTGTTCAACTGATAAGCTGATTAGATTCTTTCTGCGCTTCTAATCTGATATGATTCTATTCTGTTCTTCCGAGCTGGTTTGTTCTTAACCACCTTAGCTCCGATCTAAAATCCATGAGCTGGTTTGTCCTTAACCTGCTTAGCTTCGATCTGATCTAATCGATTAATCTCTGAGATGATTGATTAATCTCTTGATCTTTTGTTTTCACCAAAACTTAAATTTTCCATCAGTAATAATATATACATATTATTCTGTATATTATTAGGGGGGATGCGCATCACTGTCCTTGAACCGATCCAACGGGGATGGGGATGAAAATCCCGATTAATTAGGGACAAGGATAAGAATGGAAAACCCGACCTCGTCCTGTCCCGTCACATTGTCATCCTTGGACATGCATATGTATTACTATCATTTACGAGAGACTCATTTCATTTTTTACGTTTTTATTTTATTTTTTTACTTCTTTTACTATTTAAGTCATAGGATTTTTTTTTACAACTCCATGAGATTCCATCAAAGTTTATAAAATCTAGCAACTCTACAAAAGTCTTTACTTTAAAAAAGTCATTAAAAGTCGTCAAATCTCAAGATTGAATATAACACTATGAGATTACTAGTGGTGTACATATATATATATATATATATATATATAAAGAAATGATATGGTGGGCATCCAACATGGGCACCAGGCTGACGTGGCACTTTCAGGTGCTGCCACGTCAGCCTGGTGTCCATATTGGGTGCCCACCATATCAAATTTGTATATATATATATAATTCATGTTCCTAAGTTCGTCTAGCATGATCTTCCTTATTCTTCATTTGGCTGGTTTAAAAATGTCTTATTACAATCTCCTTTTTACAAAACTTTTTTTGATCAATCATCTCTACGATGACCGATACAAAATAATTTCTATGATCTTATAATAACTGTCCAATTCTACCTTTTCATTTGAGTTTGTAACAAAACTCTTCCACAAATGAAAAATAATTTGTGATAAGATCGAAAACAGATAATGGGATAGAGGATAAAAGTTCGGCTACCACTTGTTAAAAACTGGATTAGATGCTATGATGCCAATTGATTGGATCAGCATAGCGTTTAGAAAGATGGTTGAATAAACTCTGTTAAAAAATTTGTTTTAAAAATGATTTTAGAACTCGATTGGGTCAACAATTGAATTTAGTACAATATATTCTGCTGTCTTGAGAAATAAAAATATTTATGCGAAAAAAATCTCAATCAAACCGTGAACTGAAAATCCAAAACTATGAAACTGAAATAGTAAAACAGATTAGAGTCAAGATTTGTTTCTAAAAGCTTGAAACAATGCTTCGACATCTCACCTTCTTCCGAACTAGAAGGTTTAACACCAGAAGACTTTGAATAGAATACATAGACCCGGTTCCGAGCCGGTTCTGGGTCCGACCCACCGGGTTAGGGTCGGGAAAACCTGGAGCCGTGGGAACCGGTTCCGATTTTTGTTCCAGAAGTGCCCTCGGTGTCTTCATCGTCGTTTGTCTCGTTTTTGCTATCTTGTGCTCTTGAGGCAGCTCTCGACCAATCTTTAAAAAGGCATTGTGCTTCCAAAGTCTCCGGACTAATAGTAGATCTCCTCTCGTCCAGCGTGTTGCCTTCCATGCTAAACGCTTGCTCCACTGCAACTGTGGAAACAGGACATGCAAGAATCTCCTTTGTCATTAAAGACAAAATGGGATATACTTGCGTCTTTTGACATCACCATCTCAGTATGTCGAACGTCTCCTCGTCTGCATCACTAAAATCAAATGTAGTGGTTAAATAATTATCAAGTTTCAGATTGGAACTTGAGGATCCTCGTGGACGTTTCATCCTCTCACGAACTAACATTTGAGCCTTGGATAGTCGTGATGTGGTGCTACTAGAGATGGTGAGTTGTTGTGCTTGCGCACCAACTTGTGAACCATATTTCTCATTATATTCATTATAAATTTCAGTTAAACTATTTTTAACACTAAACAAAATCATGGAAGAAGAAGGACATGCGTCAGTAATTGGGTTCAAAGAATCATAGTATAATGTAAGCAATTCCCCTAAATCATCTAATTTAAGTCTATGGTATAAAAGACTAAAAGTATAGCACATAAAAAAATATCAAAAAAATATTTTGCCCATTTTGTTTTCATACTAAGAATGCATTTGTAACACCCCAGATATAACGACTGCCCCCACTGTACCAACACTGATCTTTTCAGCGTGTTTTGTCATCACTGTCAAGCACCATGAGAAACTTCTCAGAGGGTCACCCATTCCAAAATTGTCCCAAGTCAAGCACGCTTAACTTTGGAGTTCTTGAGTGATGAGCTCCCGAAATGAAGATGCACCTTGGTGGTATGAGTAGTACCAATTAAATCGAATAAGACTTCCTCAACTAATCTCAATTATATCTATAACTTCTCATTCTCGTAATCCCTCTTATTACAATGTGGTATCGGTTCATTCATGTGTCCCTTCTCCTCTAGAAGCCTGTCAGGAGCCGCTCATTGTCCGTGTAACCTCTTGGCATCGGCGATCACTCCCCGCCCTCTTTTGAGCCCTGAACCTCAGCCCACCAGCTTCCGCTTGGTTCGTCCCTGAACCACACCGTACTAGGAGAGAACCTCGCTCTGATACCAACTATAACACCCCAGATTTAACGACTGCCCCCACTGTACCAACACTGGTCTTTTCAGCGTGTTTTGTTCACTCGACACGCAACATGAAGAAACTTCTCAAAGGGTCACCCATCCCAAAATTGTCCCAAGTCAATCACGCTTAACTTTGGAGTTCTTAAGTGATGAGCTCCTGAAAAGAAGATGCATCTTGTTGGTATGAGTAGTACCAATTAAACCTCATAAGTCTTCCTCGACTAACCTCAATTACATCTATAACTTCCCATTCTCGTAATCCCTCTTATTACGATGTGGTATCGTTTCATTCATGTGCCCCTTCGCCTCTAGAAGCCTGCCAGGAGACGCTCATAGTCCGTGCAACCTCTTGACACCGACGATCACTCTCCGCCATCGTTAGAAGTTAAATGTTCGCTAAAAATAAATGCAACATTACAAAGATGTGTTAAAACTAAATGACATGTAGGATAATATACACAAGAAAGTTGGTCAGTGGAATCATTAAAAACTTTTAAAATTTCACATATAGTGGTGCAAATATTCCATTGGTTTGAATATAAATAAATATTAGACGATTGAATAGTTTGTCCAAAAAATGCACATAGTGAATCTTTATATTCAAACGTGGACAACAATTTGTACGCAGAGTTCCAACGTGTTGGAACATCACGCGCAAGCCATTTCGGCCTCATGCCATTTATTTTACAAAATTTACCCCATTGTTTCATAACTTGGGGATGTGTCCACATATAATGAATTGCAGATCTAATTGGTCTTATATAAAGTTCTAAACTTTTAAGACTATCTTGCACACGCAAGTTGAAAATATGCATGTGTATCTAATATGAAAAAATTTACCACCTATCAATGGTTGACATAGTCCAATTAGTTCATCAATACTACAAGTGTTTGCACTTGCATTATCAAAAGAAATTGAAAAAGGTTTTGAAGTCAAATCATATTCTTGTAAAATAATAAATATAAGATGAGAAGTGTGTGGATCATTGAAACAACGATATGCAAGCAAATGTTTTTGAATATTCCATGCACTATCAATCCAATGACAAGTAATTCCCATGTATGAGCACGTTTGCCAATTATCACTCCAAATATCATAACACAAAGAAACTTTATTATCTAAACTAGCAAATTCTTTAATCAGTTCTTTTTTTTATGTAGCAACTAATTTGTGAATGGTGCGTTTAAGTGTATTTCGTGTGATACGTCTAATTGCAGGATTAGCACTAGATAAAAGCCAATTTTCAAAATATAATTTGTCACCAAAACTAAATGAAAGTTGTTCTACAGCAATAAATCTAGCAGTTTTATCCCTAAATTGAGATTCAGAAAATTTAAAAAGTTGAGAGTTGTTTCCAGATTGGGATGAAAATGCTGGTATTTGAGTTTGAGTTCTAGAAATAGAAATTTCAACCGGATGGTTCGTCTCGATGTGTCGGTTCAATGTGCCATATCCTCCTCCATGTTACCATTTATAGGATTTTGAACAATATTGCAAATTGATTGAAGATCACCAGAGAGAAGTATCACCTTATCAAAATGTTTGATGAAGATGTCTGATTTTGATCGCCCACCCATCGATACTGTAGGAACCGACGGTATCGATGTGCTACCTTGAGTCCCTTGACTTTGTTGGTGTGTTGGTTGGGCTTCAAATTTTTGATGAGTATTTTCATCGTCGGAGAATAGAAATTCAAGATCGTCGATATTTAATGAAGAAACATCAGTTGTAGGGGAAACAATAGACTTTCCCTTATGACCACAATGACGACTTGATTCCGTCATTTGTAATGTTGTAGTTGAAAGATTAAAAAAATAAGAAATTAAGATTACGAGAGTAAGAAACTACGATATTGGAGAGTTTAAAAGATTAAGAACTTGAGAGATAAGAATATGAGTTAGAGAGATGAAAGATTGAGAGATAGAAGAAGATTGAGAGATAGAAGAAGATTGAGAGTGAATTGGTGTGGAATGAATGGAAAGGAGTAGGCCTATTTATAGGCAACCTTTTTTAATAATTTAACGGTCGGCCCGGCGGGTCGACCATTTTTTTCAAGTTTTTGCATTTTTCGTCTTTTTTTTTAAATATTTACTTGATCCGTCGGCCCGGTTCTGGATCGGACTCGACGGGTCGACGGGTCCAATCTCGATCTCAAGAGGTCGCTGAGTAGGTGCCAAGCCCAACTGTAATCCGCTCAGGAATTCTGTCCCTCAATCTCGATCTCAGCCTCATCTGCACCATCCAAGTATAGTGAGCCTAAAGACTCAATAAGTACAAAATTGTGGTATAACGAGTA
Organism: Dorcoceras hygrometricum; assembly: GCA_001598015.1. NCBI lineage: Eukaryota > Viridiplantae > Streptophyta > Magnoliopsida > Lamiales > Gesneriaceae > Dorcoceras > Dorcoceras hygrometricum. The sequence goes on from KQ996425.1 coordinate 39,314, forward strand.
CTAAATAATACATGCACATGCATTAAAATATTTCTACTTAAAATAGTTTCTTGACTTAAAAGGTATGCATTAAAACATTTCATGCTCAAAATGACTAAAAATCTTTGCATAAAAAAACGATCTTTCTAAAACATTTTCTCGTGAATTCCGTTCCTCGACTGTGGTCCCTCAACCTCATGTCGCTTGATCAAGCTAATAAACACTAGTACTAGGTTGGAAAGGCACTCTAGTACTTATCTGAAGCCCAAACCCGTCAGTTGGAAATGCACTTCAGTACTTATCTGAAGCTCAGACCCGTCATTTTGATATTGAAAGCGGAATATCTCCCGACCCCATATCCGTCATAGCAAAACCACAATCAAGTCCCATCATTCAAAATCATTTTTTCTCGTTTTTGCCTCAAATGAATTTCTCAAATCCTCAATATATAAATAAATTTCATAACCTCATGAACATTCTGCCCATAAATACTTCAAAAGTAAACATATGCACTTTAAGTAGTCAAACATGCTAAAAATTATTTTCTAGGCATTTAAATTTCATAAAATGTTCAAAAATCACATAAATTAAAAAATGCTTAAAAACAGTTTGTAATATTCTTAAATCATCAAATAAAGTCATTCATGAATTTTGGCAGCCCCTAATACTCAATTCCCAACTTTCCCGAAAATGCCCCGAGAGGAACCGCTCTGTGCGACAAAACCGTAAATCATTAAAAATCCATTTCTTAACCAAATCACCCCAAAGTTGGACCCAAATGACCCTAACTCGATGGTGTAGATACTGGAACAAATTGAATTCAAAAACGATATCTGACGAGACCACACCAACGCCTGTAACTGGTCGCGCACAAGGACTCATCTGGGAGAGGCTAGAAACACAACTTCGAACCAGCCCTTCCCTTAACTCCAGCACCCGACCAACCCCTCAAACAGCCATGGAAAACCCTTAGGACTCTTCCTAACCCCTTTGAAACAAAACCTAAGCCCTATTAGACTTCTCCTCCCTTCAAGAGCCACACTTGACAACACAAACGCAAACTCACTCACACACCAATCGGCCTTAACCTTCTTCTCCCTCCTCAGCCTCCAAGGCTCCCCATGCTCTATCCAAAGGCTTTTTCCAGCCATGAATGGATTGAGCATGTCTCAACCCGAAGCCAAAGTGGAGAAAGGGATAGAGCCACAAACTCTACACAACCCAAACCCCATCCTTTCAACTCCTCTCCTTCACCAAAGGTCCAGAACTGATCTAGCTGCAAAATAAATGAATGAATAACATTAAGCAATATGATATGCATCAAAAAGATTCAATCAAATCACCATAACATAAATATACACACATATGTACATAGACTTGAAAGGTGCATCAAGGAAGCTTTGTACATGCCTTTCTTGTAAAAACTTACAACCAAGAAGTGATGTAGGCTTTGAGGAAGACAAGAAACACCACACCAAGCCAAGGAGGAAGCCTTAAGCCACAACAAAAATGGAGAGGTCAATGGGGAGAGGGATGGGGCGGCGTGCAAAAGGGTTTGGGGGAGGGAGTAGGGTTAGGGTTTCCTTTTTATAAGGATGTGGTAGATTAGTGAGGGTAATTTAGGAAAATTAGGTAGATTAGTGGAAAGAGTTGTGTTTAAAGAGTGCTCAAAGTTTGCTATATAAAATGTTAAAAGGTGCTACTCCTCTACACTAAGAAAATTTGAATGAAAGTTTGATGAAAATGAACTCCCCTCCTAGCCTATTATTTTCGAAAATATGAGGTTGAAATAAGGTAAGAAGATTTGATTTTTAATAATGATGCATGTGTGTGTAAAACTTATCCTTTTAGTAGCAAAAATGATACTCATTTAAAGAATAAATAATCAATCCCTCAAATTACTAAATGCTTTAAAACGGCTTCGAAATAAGTTTTCATTCAAAACCTCAAATACCTCGGTGTCCCCGTCGTCTTCTTTCCAGGCTTGCATCATCTAAACACAAACTCATTAAGGACTCGAAATCCAAGTTAAATTAATCATAAGGCAATAATCATGCAAATAAATAAACAAAATAATGAGGCATGCGATTTAGGTAGAAAAATTCCTAAGTTTTACACCGTAGCTCCATGGTTCCGGGTCAAAACCCGTTGACCTGGTTAACCGGCCCATTGACCTGGTTAACCGGCCCGTTGACCTCGGTCCGGGTCCTGGTCGGGCCACAGGCTAAATCGGCCCGTGACCAGGTCTAAGAATACAATGTATCCTAAACAACCCACTCAGATCGCATCCGAGCTGTACTCCTAACATCACTTAACAAACAACACGCAGGATGTGAATACAAATAAGAAAGGTTTTTTGCTAATCTGATCTGTTCAATACAAAGCCTGTTGTATTCAGCACTCAGCTAAAATACTTTACAGAAGATTTTGAAATAAAAGCAACAAGAAAGCTTCTGTAAGATGAAGAAATGAAGAGCTTGAGCAACAATTCGTAGTTCTATATTCTGATTGTTTTCTCTCTTTCTATCGAACTTGCTCTTTCTAACTTGCACACCCTGCATTCTAATTGTTTCTACATCCTTTTATACTCTTTGAATTCAAACGGTAATAAATATGTCAGGTAGACTCAGCCGTTGAATCCATTATGTTGCATTTAATGTTGGCGCATCGACGGAGCAGGGAGCAACGGAAGTTTTAAACTTCTTGTGCCCGAACGTTCATACGTGAAAGAAATCAAAAGCTAAACATCATAGGATATTTAGAAATATTTACCTATGGCGAGTTCATGCCCGGCTCCGACTATTCCGATTTTACGCGGTAATAGCACTTCAACGATTGAATCTCCAATTGTACGTCTAATCCGGTCCATAACTGGTTTCCAAATTCCTTCACTGCCTTGCACTATAAAGCACGGTGAATTGTCACGAATGGAATCTCCATGCCAAGACGGCCGGAACAAGAGTCTGGCGGTGGGCGGCGGGCGGCGGCGGCATCGACAAGCGACGGCGGGAGGAGGCTGAGAGTGGAAGGGAGGGAAAAGGAGAGTTGTCAACACAACTTGGTTCAATGATCAAGTCATATGAATGTGTCTCCCTATTGCCATATTTATAGGTGGAGGGATAGAGTTCGAGTTTGAAAAAACAGAGGACATTCAGTTCTACTCAAACAGGGACATTTAGTTCAATTCAAACAGTGAACATTTGTTTCAAATCAAACAGGAACATTCATTTCGACTCCCTCGATTTCGGTCTCATCATAATCCCGATCGATGATCAGATATCACCGATGTGCTCAATTTAACAGATCATTACGATGCAAAATCAAATTTTTGGACCACTAAATCTAAATATGTCAGGTTTACTCCTATCAGCTAAATATGGAAGTCCAACTCCCTTAGCTAATTTTGGAAGCCATACTCCCAACATTCCTCCTACTATACTCAACATGTTGAGTACCATTTCCGTACAGGAATTGGGAACCAGTACTTGTGTGACCCTCAATGGTTCAGAGATACAGCTAGCCATGGGCTCACAACTCATTGTGACTCCAAAAACATATTTTTGAACTTACCCATCGGACCATGGTAAAGCATCTAGCAACATCGTCCCATGATCCCTTAGGTATCACTGATAGTGTCTGCAAGAACCAATTGATCATGGTTAGCGTATAGTACGGTCCCTTCATCTCAAATACCCTGACCGAATCAATGACCATTGGTATATATAGAGTCGCTAGAGATTCGATAGCCATGTATACATCTTGGAGATCATATTGTGACATCACATGTGCTACTAGGTAAACCCATTTACCTAAAACACGTCTAGTACTATGGCCAGAGATTTGTTACACTGTTATCTCCTCAGATAGCATAGAATATCCATGCACAAGGGTGAACGGTGAATTCTCGACAATGACATCGACTCCTACATGCATTGGGACCTCACGCAATCCCGCCATCTAATGACCCCAACTGAGTCGGTAAACGGGTCAAAGTGAGACACATATCATGTAGAGTCTCAATGACATTTCGAGTAGTAAGGACTAATCTGTACAACCAAGACCTCAGACTCAATCCACTCGACAAATGGTAACCACTTGGAAAGTACGAACGAGGGTAGCTCGATAGATCACCAGGTCACTATTCATCTACATGCTCAGAACATCACTATGTTCCCTACCAATGAAACGTGATACTTTGCATCACAGATGCTAGTCTCAAGTTCAGGCGGCCCTTATCCTCTTTTGGACAGTCCAATTGACTAGGAACTCGTTTAGAACACACATTGACTATTAGATGTGTTTTATGATAGCCATCAAATCCACTATCACATCTAACATATACTATAGTACATTCAATCTCTTTATCCAATAATTTGTAATCATAATAATGAATATAAAGAATGCCATGAAAGAATGTGAATTTCATAAATAAAGATTGTTTTACATAGAGTCAACAAAAAGAAAATCAACATGCCATAAATTGTCTAGTTGGGCACGTACTCTAACATTTAATTAGCATTTAAAGATTGTACCGTGCTTTGTATCGCTCCATTAAATGTTTCACTTTTTAGTAAATATTTTATATACGGCTAGACTCTGACGTATTCTGATAATTTGCCAAAAAGCACAACTGCTACAAACTTTCTGTCAAGTCATAGCTTCTAAGTTTGTTCTATTCTGCTCTCGGTCTGAACTGATTTACTATGCTCTTCTCAACTGAGATAATCTGTTGTGCTCTCATGAAAGTTCTAAGCTGAACTGTTCTGCACTTTGACCTTGATGTGATCTGAACTGTTGTACCATTCTGTTCTTGAACTGATACAATCCAATCTGATATGATCTGAGCTGATCTGCCGAGCTGATACGCTCTTCTGATTTGGCATGCTCTATGCTTCTTAATTGATCTGTTCCAAAGCTGAATTGACTTTACTCAGCCTGATCTGACTATACTTTGCTCAGCTTCTATTGTTCTTATGCTCTGGCCTGATCTGATCATGCACTACAACAACTCCGACTTTTAGCGACGTCAGAGTGTGATGTGTCGCCAAATGGTAATATTTTGCTACGCTCCATGCAATTAGCGTCACTAAACAAAAGCGCGGTAGGTGAAAATTTCCATCCTTTATCCGTTAGTAATTTTACGACGAATTTGAACTATATATCACAAAATATGACGTTTTTAGCGACACACCATATGTTCTCCGTCGTTAAAAGATGGCGGGAAATTTTCCAGCCACCTCTACGTCATTTGGTGACGCATAGCTTAATAAACAAATTCCAATTACATATATATATTTTGTATTATGTATTATGCAATTATATTATATTAATATTAATTACAGTTTATATGTAAATAATAGTAATGATATCTGATTTTATAATTTAACTTTTTTTGTTACATCATATATTTTGTTATTACATATTATATAATTATACTATATTAAAATTAATTATAGTTTATATCTAAATAATAATAATATGGCGGTGCATTCGCCAAATGTTAAATTTCTTGTAATAAGATCAGTTTAGGTCCGAGCTGATTTTTTGTCTTCGCCCAATCTTAAAATATTTTTCAAAATAATTTGGGTGAAAGGAATACAAGATTCTGAAGATCATCTTTCCACCGTGAGGACGCCGATATAGTTGAAGCAGAAGGTAATGTCACACATCGATTTCTTCGTAAATCAATAAAGACCAGCTTTTGTTTGTACCCATTTCACTTTCTATCGAACTCAGTTTTGGCCATATGTTTTCAGCTATAGATGCCTGTGAATGCTGAGCGAAACTACCAAAATTCTTGTACACACAAATCTTGCACATGTATCTTGGTAAGTACATGAATTTTCGTAGAAGACAACATGCATTTGTGCTAATTATCATCACATGTGTTGTTCAAAATAATATATTCGTTAAAATCTTGTGAGAAATAAACTCATTCGGGAGGATGTGGTCTGGGTAAGTTGGGGTGTGATGCCCATTTGACTTTACACACAATTGTGGTGCTCGTTTATTAAATTATCATCAGATTTGTCTGTAATCATGTCTACAAGATAAGAGTTGCAAACATTTAAAGGTAAAATGTATACAACAAATATCGTTTCAGCTTTACATATCTATTTAAGAGAATGTTAATGACATATATAATTTTTTATTAATATGAGATGGCTGAACAAGATGGAGACAACCAAGAGTTTGTAGTTCTTCTAGAAACAACTTTATCTGGATTTATGTTCTTGACCCTTATTACATCAAATTTCTTTGTAAATGAAACGACTTTGCTCAAGAGCTGTACAAGACAATGTATCATAAAGAGTGAGTGCTCAAATCAGCCACTTGCGTAGGCTCGTTGAAGTAGGAGATGTCCAGTGTATTGTGAATTTGAGATGACTCGTAATGCCTTTCCCCGGCTATGTTACCTTCTCACCCATTTAGGCAGTTTGGTTGAATCTAGATATGTGCCTATCGAGGAGAAGGTTGCAATCTCGATAACTCCTCTCCTCCGGGCCCCTACCTACTCGTGCATATACCTCGATTTAAAACCTGTATGGTCAAGGGACCTCTGACCTATACGGGGGTTAAAAAAAAGAAAAAAAAGAAAAAAAAGTATTATAGGTTACGACTACGTACGCAGTGACATACAGTTACTGCTCATTTCCATGAAGTACTAGAAATTGTCTTTAAACTACATCCCATTCTCCTCATGAAGCCTACTCCTCTTGATCAGAAGTGTTCCAACAAAACGTGGAAGTGGTTTAAGGTATGTTGAATCTTATGTATCAAACAAAACATGGAAGTGGTTTAAGGTATGTTGAATCTTATGTATCAAACAATATTGTTAACCTATCAGCCAAATCATTTATAAACATCATTGTATATCGAAAATATATTTTTTCCTCGGCAATGTGCAAATTAGTGACATAAAAATTATAAAAATCTTGTATACTCATTAAAAGCCTGAGTTGAGCTGAAATCACTGTAGCCGTGATCTGTTGAGTAGTCAGCATAAATACCCTCTCGTTGACCAACACTAAGTTATTTTATATCACACTTTCCCTTATCTCCTTCTGGAAGTTCACGAGAGATATTTTCCAAACCCTAGTGGTTACTTTTCACTCGTCCCAGTATTTTCCAGATCGTTAGAGATTGTCCGATCAGTTTTGAGTGAGGATACCTTGGTTGGAAACCCCTCTTCTAGCTCAACGTTTCAGTACCAGTTTGGAGCCGAGAGGAGGCTGGACGAAGGAAGTCGCTGAGAAGCTGAGTGAGTTGTGTTTGCGATTTTCGATTGAGTTGAGCTTCGGTTCAGGTAACCGTGTTCTGCTAGTATTAGTTTCCGTTCTTCGCATTTACGTTTGAGCTGGGTAGTGCTCTGTCGTGAGTTGTAGCAGCTGGCCATGTTGTGAAGTTTGGGCCGAGAGCTGTGTGAGCTTGAGTTGAGCAGATTTCTTAGGTGTTGTGCAGATTTGTAACCCTCGTGTGGCTATGCTGTGAGCTGCTGGCCATGAGTTGTTGGCCGAGACCTAAGCGTCGCAGCGAGTTCTTTCTACAGCCAACCGTGAGCCTTGAGTTGAGGTTTTGGTAAGATCTGCACAGAGTACGAATGGAGCTTGTATTTATAGCTTGGGATAAGCATATGAGCGTAGTGGCTGTAGGCTGAGATGCCGTAGCCTTGTCGTGTATATGCTGACTTGTTTAATTCTTTATCGCTTGTGTTGAGTTGTGCTATGCATGCTGTGTTTGAGTTGTTTACGTGCTGAGTTGTCGTAATTGATATGCGTGTGCTGAGTAATATGTTGTTATGTTGTGGCTGTGAGTAGGGATGGGAAAATACCGAAAATATCGGTATACCGTGCTTATTGAACCATCTTACCGTAAATATCGCAAAATTCGATCACCGAAATTTTCGGTATGGTATGATGTCGTACCGGCAATTTCGGTAACGGTATATATTATTCTCCATTATTCCCTTCATTATTCTCCCATATTCTTCATCTCTCGTATTCATCATCTCTGTTCCTATTCAAACCCTAGATTGTTTCTTCATCTACATACAAACGATTCGACAGCAAGACTACGAATAGATTCAAGAGTCAAGACATAGGGTCGAAGCCATCCAGCCACCACTCTCTCTCGTAAGGATTTCTTCTTCTGTTTACGTCTCTTTCTGGTTCTGTTTTTTTGCTGCTCCTCTATTTTTTTTATGTTTGGAATATTGTTTCAGTTTAATAAAACATATTTTTTTGAATAGTTCTTTCATTATAGTTTAAAATCATGGTTTTGTCGGTGAATCTCTGAATTTGTACCGATTAGGTTGAATATAGTGCTAGCTATTGAAAAAGTGTAATTGATAAATCTAATATGGAAACATAAGTAGAGAAGCACTTCAATGTTGCTGCTGAAATTATTAAAATCAACGGTGTGTTGAATTTTTAAGATAATGTGAGAGTTTGGGGCCACAAAATTAACCAGAATACGAGATAAAGGGAAAGGAAACGGAAAGAATAAAGCACACTTGTTTAAGCAAAATTTTCCATAAACCTCATGCAATCTATATAGTTTGAATCCTCTCTTCAAACGGTATCCATAGGAGGAGGAGTTTTGTAATTGAAGAACCAAATTTATCTTCTAATACAAAAAATTAATAAGTTTTTAATTATACAATTTCATTAGATTATATAGATGACATAATTATGTTTTCTTTTCCTTCATATTGTCATATCTTCATTTGTGTGACTCTAAATATTCTATATAATGAATAGTTTGATTTTCTTTCACGATGGAGTCTAATATGCCATCCCAAACATCAAATGTAGCAGAATCTAAAACACAAGAGTCTACGGCTAGAAAACAAAAAACAAAGCCTCTTGCAGCTCCTAAACAACCCAGAAGTATATTTTGGAAGCATCGTGAAAAGGGAAAATAAAATTGAGTGATGAGAGCATACAACAAATAGGGATATGCAAAAATTGCAAAGTTGAGATCCCAACTGTTCATGGAAGTACCAGTGGATTAAAAAATCATTAAATAAAGAGGTGTAAGTGAAGTCCGCTCTTTGGTGGGAGTAGTGAAAATGAAAGTCAATCTGTATTAACGAATGAGACTATGGGGCAAGGAAATGTCTTGGTTCCTCATATTTTCAGCCAATAAAGATGTGAATTGAAGTTGAAAAGGTATGTGGTTATCGACGAAGTGTCTTTTAGGGCTGTCGAAGGCAATGGATTTGTAGGATTATTGCACGAAGTACAGCCGAGATTCGGAATTCCCGATCGAAAAAAAATGGCAGGTTTGGTTTATGATCTATTCCTGGTGGAGAAGCGAAGATATTGTTAGATTAGATGCCCAACTAGCCAACTTGTGGCGTGTGGGTTCTCATTGACTCTTTGTAAAACGATCTTTGTTTATGAAATTCGTATTGTTTTATGGCATTCTTTATCTTCATTATTTTATAATGTTAACAATTGTGTTGGATAAAGACCTAGAATGCACCATAGTGTATGTTAGATGTGATAGTGGATATGATGGCTATCATGAAACACATCTAATAATCACTGTGTATTCTGAACTCGTTCCTAGTCGATTGGGCCGTCAAAATGAGGATAAGGCCGCCCGAGCTTGAGACTAGCATCTGCGATGTGAAGTACCATTTTCATTGGTAGGGAACATTGTGATGTTCTGAGCATGCAGATGGATAGTGACTTGGTGATCTATCGAACTACCCTCGTTCGGACTTTCCAAGCAGTTACCATTTGTCGAGTGGATAAGTCTGAGGTCTTGGTTGTACAGATTAGCCATCACTACTCGAAACATCATTGAGACTCTACATGATAGGTGGCTCACTTTGACCCGTTTACCGACTCAGTTGGGGTCATTAGGTGGCGGGATTGGATGAGGTCCCGATGCATGTAGGAGTCGATGCTTCGTTGTCAAAGATTCACCGCTCGCCTTTGTGCGTGGATATCCTATGCTATCTGAGGAGATAATAGTGTGATAAATCTCTGATCAGAGTACTAGATGTGCACGTGATGTCACTATTTGATCTCCGAGATGTATGCATGGTTATTGGATCTCTAGCGACTCTCGATTTACCAATGGTCGTTGATCTGGTCGGGATATATGTGTTGAAAGGACCGTACTGTACGCTAACCATGACCAACTGGTTCTTTCAGGCACTATCAGTGATACCTAGGGGATCATGGGATGATGTTGCTAGGCGCTTTACCGTGATCCGATGGGCTAGTCCGAAAATGTAGTTTCGGAGTCACACATGTTGTGGGCCCACGGCTAGCTGTATCCCTGAACCATTGAGGGTCACACAAGTACTGGTTTCACGATTCCCGCATGGAAACTGAGCTCAATTTGTTGAGCATAGGATGAGGAAGGATGGAAGTGCGACTTCCTAAAAGTCAACAGGGGTCAAAATGCAATTTTCCCAAAGTTTGGGCTAGTTTGACTATCCTTGAAACTTGGAGGGGCTAAACTGTAATTTTGGACTAGGTGGTCTGAAAAATTATTTTCGCATCATAATACTCAGTTTTGTAAACTGTGTAGATCGGTCCGATTTGATCGTCGATTGAGATTATGATGAAGCCACGGTGATAGACTTGAACCGAATGTTCATATGGACCTGGGCTGGCCCGCCCCAGGCCCATTGGGCTGGTCCAAGCCCATCACATGTCTATATATATATGTGCTAGGCTAGGGTTACAAATACAACAACTCTACACTCCAAACCCTAGAGCACTAGCCGCCTCCCTCCTCTCCCACACTCCTCGGCCGGCGCCCCTCTCGCCCGTCGCCGCCGCCGCGATGCGCCACCGACGTGCGCCGTCCGTTGTCGTCGCCGTCGGACTTGTTCCGACCATCTTGACGTGGAGATTCCATCCGTGAAACATTTGTCATATTTTCTAGTGCACACCGACAAAGGGATCGTGATTTCAGTCGTGGACCGGATTCGGAGAACGACAACCGCCAACCGTTGAAGTGCCAATTTCCTCTTGAAATTGGTCGGAGCCAGGCACCTAGACGCCAGCAAGGTACCAAATCAAACATCCTATGTATGTTTATTTGTTATTATTGTTATGTATTGATCGTTCTCGGTGCAAAATTTTGAAATCTTCCGCTGTGCCCCGGTAGCGGGATCCGGATCCGCCGCTGCGCCAACAGTGGTATCAGAGCCAAGGCTCGGATCTGTCAATACATGAATTGTATCTGTATTGCATTACATCTCTAATTTTCAAAAATAAAAAAAAAATTTGTTTTTCGCTGGCGCCGCCGCGCGCATCGCACATTGTAGCTGCGCGCAGCGTGCGGCGCCAGCGCGCGCGGCATTCGCCATGGAGCTCACTGTAGCGGCGCGCAGCGTGCGCTATCATGCGCACTGTAGCTGCGCGCAACGTCGCGTGCTGGCCGGTGGGCG